>JANHFM010006545.1:14000-28668 GCA_032468115.1 Grayia smithii
ATCCCGCCCTTCTCCGGAGACTCAGGGCGGCTTACAGTTTCGAGCACAATTCAAGTGCTCAGCAAAATCCTTCATTCCGTGTATATGCCTGCTTCCAAGTGGCATTTTTACAATTAAGCCCTTTCCTTATTGTCACTATAATACAAGGCACTATGCTTGTTCAGTATGCTGTATCACTTTTTTTTATTTTAATGGAAACTTGAAAACATGAAGTAACCAACTAAGAAGTCTTAACTACACTAATAGTATTTTTATGTTCTGGAAACAAATATTTCAAATGGCATACAGGTAGTTCTTAACTTACAGTCATTTGTTCAATGACCATTCGAAGTTCCAGTGGCACTGAAAAAAGTGACGTATGGCCATTTTTCACACTTACAACCCTTGTAGCATCCTTATGGTCACACAATCAAAATTTGGGCACTTCATAATTGGAAGACATTTATTGCAGCTGCACTGTCCCGGGGTCATGTGATCACCACTTTTAACCTTCCCAGACAGATTCCCACAAGCAAAGTCAATAGGGAAGCCAGATTCACCTAACAACCAATGATTCACTTAACAACTGCAATAATTTCCTTAACAACTGTGGCAAAAAGATAATAAAATCAAGCAAAATTTTCTTAAAAACTGCCTTGCTTGGCAACAAATATTTTGGGTTTAACTGTGGTTAAACATTGAGGAGTACTTATACATGATTGCACATAGCCAACAGAGAAACTATTTCTGAATGTTCAGATGTCAAATTATCTTAACACAGTTAACTTAATTACTCAATTAATTAAGCATATTAATTCAAGTGGCTGAACTGAATTTAAGGAGTTAAAAGAGGAACCTCAAATTCCAAATAGACAAGACAAGAAGACAGTTTAGATGTGTTATTTGTTGAGTTTAGATACCGTTCACAAGTTAAATAAAATCCTTGATATTTACATTGGTATATACATAAACACATTGGAGTACACTTGTAATTTCAACTTCCTACATCATTTTAAATTTGGCATATGAAACCATGCCTTTATTCTAGTTTGTTTTAAGTAACAAGAATCTAAAAAACCACTATTATTTTAAATTTAAAAATATAAAGAACCCAGATTGCCTAAAGCTTGTCTCTCATACAGAAATAGAAGAGAAAGGAATGAGAAATTCCAGGCTCCATATGCCTCATTTATTATACTGTGCAAAAAGCAGGCCAAATAACCAGAAGTCTTAATTGAAACTTACCGGCCATCTTGCTGAGCAGCGCCACCGTCAGTTATTGTTTTTACAAAGATACCCAATTTTTCCAGTCCCTGATCTGCACCAACACCCATTCCTATTATACTGATACCCAAACCATTATCACCTGTAAGAAAAACACAAACTAAATTATTCTATTTTTGTAACTTGGTGAGCATGCTGTCATCATAGCTAATGGCTGAGACTAATGAAGTGGCTGGAACAGCTGGAACATAAATGAAGGAATTTCACAGTGGGGCACAATGATTTGAAGCCCATCTGAAAGCCTATTCTGAAGCTATAAAGCAGAGAACACAGCTTACTTCTTGGCTTCCACTGCATACAGATCAAAAAAGTGTTTGTTTCATGCAGTGAAGCATCTTCTTCATCATGATATTTGGGTGTGAGGATGTGGGAGAGCTGGAGAATCAATCTGACAATTTTCCTTTTTTTGCAAATGATTTCAATGAAAACTGTTTTGAATGCAATTCTAAGTGTTCGATCAAATCCTAAGGAGGAACCTCAGCAATCACTTGTCCTTTTATTTTGGATTCTTTGGGGCTTGCAGAAGAGTTTCTATACGACAGATTCCATAGGAATTTATAATCAACTCGAGAGTCCTGGCAATTCACATTTATAAAAACACTACACAGAAGGGGGAAAAAGTGCCCCCTGGAAAACTAATCTTTTTAACATTCTCTAGTATTTTCTGGAAGGAGCAAGTCTAGTTTTTGAGAGGAAATCATTTCATGAGGCCAGGACTGGATGGAAAAAATAGTACTTCTTGGCTTAATGTATCAAAACTAGTACTGTACTTTTTACAAGGAAACTTCTAGGCAAACAATAAAGGGCAAACAACAAAGATGTTATGTCTTTCTAATGGTTAGTATTTGTCATTATGTGAGCTGCCACATTCTGCACTAATTGCTGTTGTGGTGTCTTCAAAGCCACCATAACAGCAATGTAGAGCACATTACAGTCATCTACATAAGCAATGATCAAGACATGAGTTACAATACAAAGAGAGTATTGTAGAGAAGTAAGGTTGCAGCTGGGGAACCAGTTGGCACTAGATGAATGCCCTCCCAGTCACAATCTTTTCCTGCCTTTCAAACATCAGGTGTAAATTGAGAAAGCCCCCCCCCCCCCAAATTGCAGCCATGCTTCATCAGGGGTTATGCCTGCCCCTTGATAACTGTAGAGCAAACCAAGAATCACAGTGGATCAACAGACATTCCCTTTTGCAATGATTTGATTTTAGTTTGGTTTTTTTTTCATCCAGACTGCAGCAGCCTCTAGGCAATGAGACAAGAGTTTCACAGGATTGCATTCTCTCTTGACAAGCAAGTCAACATCCTGGAAGTAGTCCTTGATTTTCATCTATCACCAGCACAGGTGGTAGATATGCCAGAATATGTTTGCTAATCTAACTTGACAACAGTTATCTGTGTCATCGTTGTATCTCTTCTTGACTACTGCAACTTATTGAGTAATGCCATAAGTCACAAATGATATGTAATGTGGCAGCTAAGTGTAAGTTATGTAAGTTACAAGGATCACAAGATGCCAGTAGAACTTGCTAATTGCTCACTGGCACAAAAGTTATTATGACCTTTAAATCCTAAACAATTTAGAGACTATTTGCAATCATATGAATAGCAAAAGAAGGCCTTTTTGAAGATGTCCATGCTTTCAGAAACCTATCTATCCAGCACCTATTGATCCAAGGCTATTGAATACAGCCCCTTGGGAGCTGGATTCAGTTCCCACTGTCCAATGTAAAAAAAAGAATATAGACCTTCTTCACCAGGTCTTTAATTTTTAATGAATCAATTTTGGCATTATTTTTATGCTTTGAAAGTAACAGCTTGATTATTTCCTTAAAGCTAAGCTAGATATTAAAAGACAAATTAACCCATGCTTATAATAAAAATGGAAATATTGATGTATTTAAAGACTCCAAAGAATAAGTATAGTGCCAACTTAGGTAATTTTTCTACTATTCCTTCAAACTTAAGAACTGGAATTTACATTACCAAAACTAAGGAATTAAGCTTTAAACTTGGTGCTACTTAACATTACTATTTAAATATCAGCTAACATCAAATCTAATATTACTTAGCACAGCCACATTTCTCTAATTCTCACCCTATTTTTTTCTTGATGCATTCAGAAAACATAAATCAGATGAAGTCTGAACATTTATACATTACCTTAAAGTTTGCTAATGACATTGCCTGAATATGAGTTTTGACTTTTTCTCTCATGACTAATATATAAAAGTTTGCTTTTTATAGTGCTTTCAACTTTTATAAAATATTTTCCAGCCCTTATACATCCAAACTTTTTAGAAGACAATCTTAAGCTTAAAAGTAATTTATATTCTTGACTTTGTAATGCTATACCTAATTAGAAATTTTGCAATATCAATGATACAAAATTAAGGTATAAACATTAAAAAGGCGTTGTTTTTCTAGGATAGACATTCAAGATTTGTACCTTTTTCAATTTCCACAGGAAAAACCTCCATTTTTTCCACCCTTTTCTCAAGTTCATATTCTGCTGATGCGGCCACAGGGTCCACCTCTTCATTGCGTCTATCATAGTCTTCATTTGAGTAAGTACTGAATACCTAAAAAAATACCGTATTTTCAATAACGTTTTTCATCCATGCAAGTTGAATAGATTTAAATGTTAATTAAATACCAACTTAGAACATGCCCATGTTATACCCATTTTCAAATCAATGTTTGAGAGTATCTGGACAACACAGCAAATTACCTTCTGGTAATTTCTAAAAGCCTGTAAAACCTTTAATCTTGTCATTTGAAAAATGATGTTTTTCAATAATAGGACTATCACGTATTGAACTATGCTCAAAGTGTAGCTTTTAAATTAAAAAAAATATTAGAGGATTTATGTTACGTTATTCTATATTATACCTGAAGCAAAATGTACTGAGTCATATGAATTATATGCTTAACAAAACGAGGAATCAATTTCAGAAACTGATACACTACATTTACCAAAAAAGATGATACTGCTGAATTTAAAATAATCTCACCCCCACCAATGGAAAAATAGACAGAAAAAAGTTGATAAACATAGAAAAAGCCAGACTTTCTAATTTCTTTCTTTGTTAACAATATTTCCTACTCTCACTGAAACTAATCCCCTGCAACAAATGAACAAACATACTGGTCACTTTCTATATCCAAAAAAAGGACAAAAATTTAAATTAGTATTAACTGAATTGCCAACTGATTAAACTGTAAAATAAGGTATCTGTTAATAAAACTGATCTTCCATATGCATCTAAAATCTACAAAGTAATCTACAAACTACTTTCTCTCACACACTAACTACTCTCTCAAATATAAATATGCAGAGGTCCATGTATGAACATTCACACACAGGAAAAACAACAACACATAAACCAGGGGATAAAGCTATAGATGTTTCCTCTGTATTAAATCTTTAGACTCTTCTGGGTAAATAAGCATAGGCTGTTACTATGCTGGATATGGAACCATTTAGTCAGCTTATTTATGTAAGTTGGAGTGGAAACTGAAGGAGCGTGGATGTATATTGTCTTTTTCTTTGCAAAAAAAATATGAGTTGACACATATTTTTCAGCTGAGCTACAAAAAAACTATGTTTTTGTGTGTATTCATCTTGAGGCAATAATAGACTTAATTTTTGGACTGAGAAGTATTTATGTTTTCTTAGTTATGCTGTACCTAATATCTGCAATCCTCTTGAGAACTTAGTCTAGAAGTACACGATAGGGTATGCTTTAATAGAAACAAAGAACAAAAAAATCACCAGTTTGAATTGTGTCTCACAAGGTGATTGGCCACATATTTTTAAAAACAAATAAAATCAAATACGCTTTCAGAAATGTTTCAAAGAATAGATTCTAGCACCGAATGAAGTTCAAATTTAGCAACTGAATCTGGAGTCAACTTGCTGTTTGCTTACTGAGGGCAGCATAGTTTAACAAAGACACTGCTCTGTAAATCATACGTAGGACATCTTCACTGGTAGCAAAGCTAGGTCAGCAAAGTATTTCTACTTCAGCTGTGGCAACTGTGCTCAAAAGGAGAAAAGTTGATGCAGGGAAATGGGAAAGAAGGCAGCTGGGTGAATGAATGCTTGCTGGTGCTTAATGGGGCTTCATGAATACTGCAATGCTGGGGAGCTGTGTATAGGAAGCTGGAGAAGTTGGATTGCCCAGGGTAAAGTAGTGGACAACAGTCCAAAAAAGAGACCGCAAACACAGCAAGGCAGCAAATACTGCTTCAGTGGTTGGGCGCAAATGGCCAGTGTGGGAAACTGAGAGAAGGCAGCTGGGTGAACAAATGCTTGTCAGTGCAGGCTGGGGAAACTGAGGCTCCTCTTAGCTTGGGGAAGCAGTCCCAGAGTCACATAGTTTTGGGACTGCTTGCTGCCATACAAGGCAGGGTGCACAGCATCCAAAAGGGAGTAAATGAGATAGGTAAGCTGAAGGAACTGAAGCGCCCCTATAGTTGTAAGTGTGGGTGAGATGCCAAGCTCCTGAATTTTGATACGTGACATCTAAAGTTATGGCAACTGCCATAATTTTAGACACAGGCAGTAAGTCCATTGTTTCAGGACTGTCTTAATTTGAAATAGTCACTGAATGAATGGTCATACGTCAAGGACTAGCTGTAGTTTGTTCATTAAAAGAAAACCCTAACTGTGTGCTGGATGGATAAAATTGTTTTTGAGGAGAACTAGAGAAAGCAAAAGAAGCAATGAATAGGACATATTCCTAAAATCATGACAATTTGAGGAATTTGTTTCTGTTCCTGATCTGTGCCTTCATTTTCAGCGCCGCAAACTATGTAAGACATCTTATTTGGGAATATTTTAATGAAAGCTCTTATATGTCTGAGTAAGTCAGCCAAATGCAAACAAGCTTGACTGAAACATCAGTATAAAAACTGTGCCTGCTTTGCAGATGTTAACAGAAGCATGTCTGAACATGTACCATCCATACATTAGTAAATATTATGCCACCACATCCTTTTTTCTTTTGTAACGACTGTCTGCATTCCATAGGTTTTTTTTGTGGCCTTTTGAATCTTGATATGTGAATAGTACCGGTAGTTATTATGGATTATGCTAATTTACTGCATTTAAGCAAAACAGGTGTTTCTTCTAATGTTCCATTTGCATCAGCACAAGCACTTTGTAACACTTAAAAAAACAGCAGATATATTAACTTCTTTGACTTTTGTTCATAAGAATCAATTCGAACCAGTTGAAGGCCAAATTCTAATCCTGCCTTAGGCATGAAAGCTGGCTGGGTGACTTTGAGCCAGTCATTCTCTCTCAACCCAACTCATCTCTTATAGTTGTAGGGAAAAGAGGATAACAAAGGAGTATTAGATAAATTCATTGCCTTGAGTTACCGGTATTTATAAAAATAATCTAAAAATCTAAAAAATATACACAAGATTCTAATAACTGGATACCCATGTTATGTTTAATATTAGTTTTTACTTTCTATTAATTTAGAGAGTTTAACTATGCCATGTATGGCAGGCCTAGTATATCACCATAGTGCAAAAACAAAATGCATCCTGTAGAAATTAGTATAGATAACTTTATAATAAAAAACATAAGTTACAGCAAAAAGTTTATTGAAAAAAACCCACACTTGATCTGCGTTTATGCAACAAATTCATTTCCATATTGCACACATATTTCAGCCACATGGCTGATTAAACAGATTAAAAGAATTGATATTGCAAGAGGGTTTTTGTTAAATTATATATGGATTATAGAAATATGGTAGTCTAGAAGGGAAATTGTTACTATAGGTCTTAATGTGAGGAGCAAAAAACAGAATAATTTCATAATATGTTTTTATGTATCAAGAAAAGAAGCATTTTCCTTACTAAAACAAGAAAAAAGTACACTGCTAAATATTTACAAATAGATGCTATGAAAGTAATAATTAAAAAAAAGATGTAAAGAACATAGATGTGGATAATACTGCAATGTATTATCACAAGAAACTTAGAATAAATGGAAAAGTCCCCAAATAGCATGGAGTTAAAATGTTAATTTAATGCATTTCCTAGCTATAAATGTCAATGTTTAAGAAATAAAATCTAATTTGTTAAAAAATAAATAAACAGATGGAAGATCTTAACATGGGCCAAAGAGAAACATAGAGCATTTGATAACCATCCTAAAATCTATTTTTAGAAGAGAAAAAAGTTAGGGTAACCTTGAAAAAAACAATAGATAATAGTAAGGCTTTAACACACACATAAAACAAAGGAAAAAGCCATGTCTCCAACTAATTTTCTTGCCAACACCAGAGTCAATTTTTAACTACTAAAGAGGAACTGACTGGGATATAAGCATCCAATCAGTCTTCTACAATATTAACTATAAACTTCGGGGAAAAGCATCAGCCATTCAAGAAATACACTTAAGATTTACGACCACAACTGAGCCTAAATTTTCCACTGCTAAGCAAGACAGTTATTAACTGAGTTTCCCCCCGTGACCTATGACTTTTCTTGCCTTAACTATTAGATGAATCACTGAAATTGTTCAGTTAGTAACCCAAGCAAGTGAATCTGACTTCCCCATTGACTTTGCTTGTCAGAAGGTTTGCAAAAGGGAATCACATGACCCCAGGACACTGCAACCATCATAAATACATGCCGTTTGCCAAGGGTCCAAATTCTGATAATGTGACCATGGAAATGCTACAATGGTTTTAAGAGTGAAAAACAGTCATAAGTCACTTTTTATGGAACATTCTAACTTTGAATAGTCACTAAACGAATGGTTGTAAAGTCAAGAAGTACCTGTACTTCATTTCTATTTTTAAAAGTGATATAATACAATCAGCTATTTTTTTCCTATTACTTTTTTCAAATGTGGAATGATAATCTGAACCAGGCCAGCCTCAAATATTGATTTATTTATTGAATTTATTTATTAAATTTCTGCACTGCCCATCTCACCCAAGTGACTCTGGGAGATTTACAACCATCATGCATAGTAATTTCATTCTGTATCTCCATTTTCTTTAGTTTGGAAATGAAAAACAAGCAATCTTACTTTTATAGTTTGCACATTACACTCAATTTTGAACTACTTCAAAATTAAAAAAAAATCACAATCAGGAAAACTTCACAAGGTTTCTAACATAATGATTTAACTTATATGCACAAGTTATTTTTCCACTTTTAAATATACAAGTCTTGCTCACTTGGAACCTACAGCCAAAGATATTTTATCACTCTTGGCAGAAAGATTAAAGGGAATCTTAATTAATATTATATTTATTACAACATTAATGATAATATTATTGTGCTAAAAGATACTGATTCATTTCTATTTTTAATATACTAGTAATGTTTGTATATTTTACTGTATTTGGCTTCCATATCATGTTCTCTGGATAAACTGGAATTCAGCTTGCATAATTGCTAGCCAACCTGCTCTTTGCCCACAGTAGTTGAAAATGAAAGGAATGTGCAATGTATCTGTGGGCGAAGCAATGAAAAAGATGTACTAAACCATAACTTAGTATGGCACAAAGAAACAGGGATGAGCCACATGTCTTGAATTCACAAACTTTTCTCTTTATTTTTAAAAAACTATGGTTGATGTTCATCATAATTAATCAGTTCAAATGACATAAAAGTGATGTGGACCCCTTTTTCCATCTGCACTTATAAGATATCCCTGGGCAAAATCCTGGCTTGCTAGCCAGCTGAGGTGATTTGTATATTATTTCACACATGCAAAGAAATTACTTAGTAGGGTTTTGCAGACTGCATCATTGTTATAGTTAATCTCTCTGGCTTGACACTTATGTTACTTATCATCACTTATAACTATTAAGATAAAGAGGACCACACCAGGTCCCTAATCTAATACCTGCGAAGGGAAAAGAGAATAAGAGCAATGGTCCCATAAGACAAATTCCTTGTGTGTCCAATCACACTTGGCCAATAAAGAATTCTATTCTATTCTATTCTAAACAAAGAAGTAGGATTCCAAAGGTATTGATTCCATGACTATGACTACTAGAGAATCCATCTGCCCTAAAAATTCATTGTAGGGATTCCACTGTCTAAATTCATGATCAAGTCCCTCATAAGAGGTGCTATGAAGTCATCTCCATCTCTGTTTCAAGAATAAAAAGTAGTAAAAGAATTCAGACAATTTGAATCTCACCATAAACCTGAAGACCTGGGAGGAAGATGCATAACTATTAGCTTCTGGAGGGTTTGTGGGTGTGTGTGGGTGTGTAAATAAACAAATCAAAATCATGTGACGTATTAGTACCGCTTTATGAAATCTTGGTAAGACGACACCTGGAATACTGCATTCAGTTTTGCTTACATTATGAAAAAGATGTTGAGTGCAAAGTGCAAAGAGCAACTAGGATGTTTAAAAGGCCTGGTGACTAAAACATGAAGAATGGTTGCAGGAATTGGGTATGGCTAGTCTAGAGAAAAGAAGGACAAAGGGTGACATGATAGCAGTATTCCAGTATCTGAGGGGCTACCACTAAGAAGAGGAGGTCAACCTATTATCCAAAGCAGCAGAAGGGAAGGGAAAAACAATGGATGAAACAAATCAAGGAGCGAAGCAACCTGGAATTAAGGTTAGGAATTATTAGGAATAATTCGGAAACTTCCTAACAGTGAGGACAAAAACCAGTGGAACAGCTTGCCTTCAGAAATCGCTATCACAAACTTCATCACTGGAGATTTTTAACAAGAGACTGGACAGCCACTTAAATTGTATAGGGTCTCCTGCTTTAGCAGGAAGTTGGACTAGAAGACCTCCAAGGTCCGTTCCAGTTCTATTCTGATTACCTTTGTGGCAGATCCTTAGATATTAAAACACTGATATCATATTACCAATAGTCTTTTTCTATTTTTTTTCTTTGGCATTTCACTCTGATTTGAGCCTACTGTCTTTAAATCTTAAAGAATTTATTGGCTCCTGTCTGGCAATCAAAATGCCCACACAACACCTTCCTCATTCATTTAATCTAACACAGAAAATAGTTCTATACGTCTCAAAAAAAATTATACCGCACTCATATAAGATATATCCCAAATTACTACTATTACTATTACAAATGGTCCTTGCTTAAGAATCATTTGTTCAGTGACTGGTCAAACTTATGACAGTGCTGAATGTATAGTAATTATGACTGGGCCTTGTCCTTAACATTGGTTGCAGTGTCCCCATGGTCATGTACTCGCAATGTGGACCTACTTGCAATTACAGTACCCTGCATTCATGTGATTACAATTTGTGATCTTCTTTGCTGGTTTCCTACAGGCAAAGTCAATGGGGAAGCCAGCAAAGATAATGCAAATAGTGACCATAAGATATCCTCACAATGACTTGTGGTGATTCACTTAATAACGGCAACTGAGAATGTTGTAATTTTCATTGCTAAATGGCACAGTCATGTGATATTGCACTTTACAACTGTGACACTTAGTCACAGAAATTTCAGTGTTAATTACCATTGGTAACTGAAGACTACCCACATTACTTCAAGAGCTGAAGTTCACTTGTGGATTTTAAATTAAAAATACTATAATCAAATAAAGCTAAATAATAAAAATGCAATAAATAAATCACACCAGAAATATATATATATATAAAATGAACTATTACAGTACAGAGTAAGAATGTAAAATCTATGTATAAAAACTATAGAAATATCTATGAGCAATACATTTGCTGGCACTGAATAGCAATAGCACTTAAGACTTATATACTGCTTTACAGTGCTTTATAGCCTTCTCTAAGTGATTTACAGAGTCAGCATGTTGTCCCCAACAATCTGGGTCCTCATTTTACCGACCCTGGAAGGATGGAAGGCTGAATCAACCTTGAGCCAGTGAGAATTGAACTGCTGAACTGCTGGCAGTCGGTAGTCAGCAGAATTAGCCTGCAATACTGCATTCTAACCACTGTGCCACCATGGCTCTTATAGATCATAATTGGGGATGCTAAATATACCCCTCTGGAAAAGACATTTCATAAACACTTAACAATTGAGAAGGCCTTCTCCCATATAGCCTGAGAACATCAAAGATAGTTAAAAAGCCATTTCCTTTGTATTTGTTTCATGCCATTCAGGGCTTTAAATAACACCACCAAGAATGGGCCTAGAAGTCAGTGCAGCTGAATCAGTCAGTACAGGATATGCAGCATGGGCATTATACACTTAGCCTATCCCAGGCAGTCAGGTGGGTGAAGTCATGATTCCATTTCAATTAACTGAACCAGTGTTTTTTTTTTGTTTGTTTTTTTAATGTAAAGGTACATTAGAACTCAAAATACTTTAGAAATCCTTATCTGGAAGGGAGACTATAATTAAGAGACCAATTTCAAAGTATCCATAAACTAACGAATATACTAATAGACTTCATTGTTATAATTACCATATTTAAATAACTTGCAACAATAATTATATTTTATACCCATTCACAAAGCTTTACCTTGATTGGGGCTGTAGAAAACTTCACTTTTCTAGCTGGATCAGAATCTTCTTCCTCAGAAAGTCCAGAAAGTTCCTCGTAATCACTATTATAGTTATATTCCTCCTCTTGCAAAGTTTCTTCTGTCTCAGGGCCCTGACTAAGTAGTTCTGGTTCCCTGTCATCATCAAAAGCGGCATTCTCTATCCCAAAAGCACTGGAAGAAAATCCACTAAACTTTTTTCTCTGTTCTTGTTCTTTCTCTTCACCATCCCCTATAGGTTTTACATGGACCTGCTCTTGTTTCTGAACTTTGTCCAGAAACGCTAACTCCTTTGCTCCTTTTTGATTAACCGCACCGTCCTCATTAGATTCTTCCATTTCCTCAAATGTACAGTCATTTATCTCCTCTTTCCAACTTGGAAATCTGAGTGATTTTTCCTTGTGAAATACATTGACTTCCCCAGTGATTTCATTGTTATCCCCTAAAGTTTTGTTCTGCACCATAATCAGTTCAGCTCTAGCTACTTCTACTTGGGAAATTTTTATAGGTGCTCTATCCACTTTAGAGGATATGGTTTTATATTGTTTTTCCCTTTCGGAAGTTTGATCTGTTTGAGAAGTTACTTCAGTTGTATCACTTAACTCACTCCTTTCGGTAGAAGTGCTGCTTATCAAAAGGGAAGATTCTGCAATGGGCTGATTTTGCTGCAGATATACTTCTTTCCTAATTCCTGGTGATTCCCAGCCGCAGAACACTGTTTGAACAGGGTTTGGGATATCCTTCGTTTTCAAAGTATCTTTGAAGTCGTCATTGTCAATGTCAGCCAAGAAACTCTCCAGTCTTCGAGAAATAGGTCCTGCATTCAATGAAGAGGATTTACAACTGCCAGTAGATTGCTGTTCCTTTTGATCACTATTTCCTTGATTCTCTGTTTTATCTACAGCAACCTCAGAAGTTACATCAATATTGAAATTAAAGTGATCTGTCACACTGCTGCAGTCAGAAGAAGTAGAACCATGTCGTCTCCTGTCTTCAATCCTTTCACTTTTAATAGGAGGACTTCTATCCAGTGAACTTGGTTTTTTAATGTTCCTTTCAAACAGTTTTCTGGTCTCAGAAAACTTTTCTGCCAGTGTAGTTTTGTCTAAATTTCCCTCTTCTTTGCTACAGATAATTTTGTCAGTGAATGAACATGCAGGTAAAGGATCCGGGGAACTACAAAAGGAACCACTATTGAGTAGGTTATTTTTTTGAACACAAAGGTAAGATGGGCTACTAGGAGGAGGAAGTGCAAGATCAGCTGAAGTTATTTTATTAATAATTCGGGGCTCAGAGGATGAACTGTTTTCACAACATGGTGAATTGGAAGAACCACCCATCTGCATGAACATGTTTTTGATCTTGTGCACTCTGTTGCCATATGAGACAGCTCTGCCACGAACATGTGGATCATTACCTTCTCCATTGGATGAGTTGGTCAACTTTTGCTGAGGATTAGACTTGTTGGAAGCATTATCAGTATTCACTGAATCAAAACTGCACTTAATTGCATGAAAATCAGTTTTATAGGCATTTCTGTGTGGAGAAGCACTTCTTAAAGTTCTGTCTGCTTTGCCTTCGGTCTTCATCATTGTTAAATGGAGAAAGCCTTCAATTCTTTACAAACGAGACTCTGAAGAGGTGAAAACCAACAGCAGCTGCCAGTGTTGCTCCCACAATGTGATACAGTCCTCTTACAGCCTGGAGAGAGAATGAGACTGGAAGACGCCTCTCACCATTTTATTCTTCCATAAGAGCAATGAAATATGTGGTGGGAAGGAGGAGAGGCACATACAAAAACAACAAGCACTTCAGGAATGTATCTAGAAAAAAGGAGATGCTAGCACCACAGCTGATCCATTCTTATCCTGAAAGATATCTGCAAAAAAAAGGAAAAAAAACCACTTTGTGAGCCAGAGCCATCACTCATTTATACTAAGTATTTCATTCTTGTGTTAAATGGAATTCCATAGCCTAAGGAACAGGGAGAAATGTATTTAAAATGTGGCCTATCAGCCAAGGGAGGAGGGAAAAATAGCTAAAAAACCCTTTAAAACTCAAAAAAGTTCACACGAGGCAGATGTTAGAGACTCTGCCCCACACAGTGAAAGCTATTTTCATTGCCAAAAGCAGATAATGGCTTTCAACCGGTGCCAAAAATAAGTGATTCTTCTTTCCCTCTTCGATGAACAACTATGGCAAGTTTTTCCGCTTTCATGTGTAAGGAGTCTAACTATTGAAAGTGCAACCTTTACACAGGATCCAACCACAACATTTTTCACCGAGAAAGGAATTGTTTGAACAGAACAGTGGAGTTTCGTTCCAGGTAATGAAGCAAATCTGAAGATTTGGAATCTCTCTCTCTCTCCCCTCTCTCTCTCTGTCTGTCCTCCCTCCCCACAAAAACTCTTCTTTCCTTTCCAAAAGGTAACTTATTAACTAGCCATTTCCTTCTTCTAGGGCGGCCCACCATTTCTGGATCTCGTTCCCTTAGAGAGGCCGGCAGAAATTATAGGAAACTAAAAAAAAAAAAAAGGGGGGGGGAGAGGAGAGACCTGGATTTCATTACAACGAATCTCTCGTTCCCGAAGCACTTATTCCACCCACACCCTTCTCCTCCTCTCCTGTACCCACGAATCTGAGTTTCTTGCATTTCCTACCAGAAATGCAAATCATTTCGGGCAAGAAGCAGCGATCTGAGCAGCTCACAATGGAGCCGCTGCCAACTCGGATTTCTCCTCCCTCTTTCTGTCCCCCCGTCGGCGAAGCGCTGGAGGCGAGCTTCGCGGCCCTTGGCCCTCCCTCCAAACTTTTCAAAGTAAACCTTTCTCTTCCACCCTCCCCCACCACCACCACCTCCTCCCTCTCGCACGTACCTGAGAGAAACAGCGGATCC
>JANHFM010006547.1:20960-31234 GCA_032468115.1 Grayia smithii
AGCAAAACGTCTTCAAGGAAAAACAAAGTCTAGTTGCCTCTTGAAAAAGCACCTTTGAGATTCCTCCACAAAATGGATACTTGACAGTCATAACTTCAGAACATTACCTCCAGAAGGAACAAAGACAGGACGCTGTATAAATATATGTTCAAATGAAGCATTAATCTGATTGCATTTTCAAGAAAATAATGATTTTCTCAGACCTTTGCTGTATGGCTGCAATGGAGCCCAAAAGATCCAAAATATCTTTTTGTTAAATAACAAATATATTGTTATTCAATAGATTTAATCTATTGAGATTTTTTATGCTGATATTAGCACTTCTTCACATTGTCCCCTAATTCTTTATTCTATTCAACCATTGAAGTTTACATGCTAAAATGATCCATCGCCAACAAAATTTTATATGGTGTAATTGTAGGGGGTGAGGATTGTGTCACAGACTTTAATGAGTACTTGTAATAGTTTAGATGCAACCAAGGCTGAAAATACTGCAGGTCCAAATTGGAACATCAATAGATATTCTAATTGTAAATCCTACCACTGAGTTGTGCTAGGCTGATAATATTTCTCCTTTAGAATGGAAAATAATACAAACTCACCAGTTTCATCTACTCATTGAACCAAAGTCTACATCCAAGCTTTCAGGTAATTTTTCCATGTGATCAGACTTTTATTCTGTGATCTGGATTATCACATAAGGTCAATTTAATATGTGAAAAAGTCTCAAAAGGGCAAAGTAGATTCCCTAAACTATGATTTATTCTTCAGCCTTAGATGGATAAAAAATATCCCAACTATTGCATAGTTTACAGAATTCATGTTATTGGCAACATATGAATGAATTATTTATTGGCATAGATTAGTTATAGATGATTATAATGAAATGTTGCTAACTTTTATTGAAATGTTTATATAGACATTGTATTGATTATACAAATTGGTATACAAACACCCAGAAAAATACGCCATACTTCACTTAATCCTCCAAGGAAAGATTGAAGGCAAACAAGGTCCAGACAGAAGAAGAACATCATGGCTTCAAAATCTAAGGGACTGGTTTGGATTAAACTCAGCGGCACTTTTTCGTATGGCTGTTGATAAAAATAGAATCGCCAACATGATTGCCAACATCCAATGATGGATATGGCACAAGAACATGGAACATGGAACATAGAACATAGAATTCTTTATTGGCCAAGTGTGATTGGACACCCAAGGAATTTGTCTTGGTGCATACTCTCTCGGTGTACATAAAAAGAAGAAGAATACAAATTCGTGAATATATGTCTTGCATATTTTTCTTTTCTTTCCTTAATGCTTTGTGTATAGAATTGTCCATCTCTTTGCTTGCTTTATGCATTCAATTAATAAAATTAATTAATTAATCAATCAATAAAAGCCAAAAATATATTTAAAAAATAACGATGCAGACTTTAAAAGTTAATAAAAACATTGCAATTATTTTTATCTGTGTCACTCTGATTCAAAAAGCCAAAAGCTTTTTTTAAGTACCGTATTTCAGGTCAAGATGACAGGAAAAATATTCTTTTCTTTCTCCTCCCTGCTTCTTATATTTCTTTTTTCTTTTCCTGGGGCATCTATGGCTCAACTCTGCTCTTGGCTCTTCCTTTCCATTCATCTTATTTTGCAGAAGATGGTCTGCTGAGTCAAAGCTTAAATTTTCTTTAAGTAGTGGTTGCATTTTTCACAAATGTCAATGATCTTGTATTTCTGCTCTTGTTCTCTTATGTCTTTCAGAACCACAGTTGAAAAGTCCAAAGGGGACAAATGAAATTTGAATCTGTAAATAACAGTGGGAAAGTAAAAAGGTGAAGCATTTCCCAAAATGTGAAAAATTCTTACCTTTTGTTTCTTATTAAACAGCAAACAAATTGAACAAACTGTATTTGAGACATATTTAGACATATTGGACACAAAGGTTCAGTCCAGTCTAGTATCTCTTTTAGAAATGAAGAAATAACATTTTCACACTAAAAGCTTCACTTGGCTCTTGAATAACCTATTTCAGACCACTCCACCCTCCAGAAATAGCAAAGGGAGGACAAAGAAGATTAAAAATCTATAATTGATTACTTATTTATTTACTTACTTATTTTCATGTTTTTAGACTGCCCATCAGCTTCAAGAGATATAATTTATATTTCAATATCAATTCAGTTCCATTAATTAAATACACAGTAGTTGATGAAATTATTTTTCATGTATTTTGTTAATTCCCTTTGGTTACATTAAAAAATTACAATTTGGTGGCAAGCTTTGGAGAGACTCTGGAAGCTGCACTCAAGGTTGTTGGTCCAGTGCTGGTTCAGGAATCTCAGGTAGATTACTTGCTTATTTATCTGTTGCATTTACATCCTGTCTTTCACTAAGGAGCCCAAGACAGTGATCATGGAACCATTTTTAACTTTGCAGATATAATTCTTGTTATGTCGGTTGAGCTGAGCAATACCAGCTGGCCAATCATCAATCACACGGTCAAGGAAAACGTATAGATCAGTTTCTTTGGTCCCTATTTATGGGTTCTCGCCACTATATCATACTGGTTATGGAAGACTTCTGCTTAAGAAGCCCTGAAGAATATAGCCAGCTAAAGCAAACACTGAATTTCTCCCAATGAAAGTCATCTATCTGTATTCCTAAAATGGGCAAGCTGTTGCCAAGAAAACTACATGGATATTTCAAGACAAAAAAAAAACTTCACAGAATTTACTTTTTCATTACAGTTGTATATGGTTCTTTGCAAAGAAATGTTATAGACAAAGCCCAGCCACAGGCAATTTACAAAATAAACACACATTATACCAAGGTAAAAAATAGAAAAAGAAAGCGGGAAAACACAAGGGTTTGGGGATCCCAGTCACATAGATCCCATTTAATCTTATATTTGACTCTAAAAGGACATGTTGGCTCAAAACTACAGATGTCAATGTAATAAACGCATGAGTCCCAGGTAGTAAAAAAAAAATAGCAGTACTGCACATTTCTCATTAAAGAGCTGTCAATTTAAAATAGTTTACTTTTTTTTCAATGACATATCCAATTCTTATATACATGACTAATCGCATTTGTACCAGCTTAGCTTCTCAGTAGGCGTTATCATTATGAAGCTGTGATTGACTTATTAATGTATTAGACCTCAAGGGACTTACATGGGGATGTCCATCCATTTTATCCTTCCAACAATTTTGTAAAGTAAACTGGGCTGCAACTAAAAAAGAAAGAAAGAGAGAAAGCAAGTGACTCTGCCAAAGTTACCCTGTGAGTTTTCAGGGGTGACCATAGTCCTAAACCTGAGTTATCTCAGTCCTAGTAGAATACTAATCTTCTCTCTTGCTGTTATCTTCTCAGGGGCAATTGCAGGTCTGCATCTTTTAAAGGAAGTCAATAACTAATGCTAGCCATATTCCAAACTCTGCAGTGGAGTCCCATGTATACTCTTACTTAAAACCACTAGATCTTACAAAAAATTGTAATAGTACTAGACAGTACTTAGATGGGAGCAAAAAGCATGACATTTGGATGTTTACAACCTAAATATGGGAACTCCACCAGTTTGGTGTAGTGGTTAAGGCACCATGCTAGAAGTTGGGAGACTGCAAGTTCTAGTCCTGCCTTAGGCACAAAGCCAGCTAGATGACTTTGGTCTAGTCACACGCTCTCATCCGTAGGAAGAAGACCAAGGCAAACCATGCCAAGAAACTTGTTTAGGTAGTCTCCAGAACTCACTCTCTCTGTTTCTGTTTCTGTGTCTGTCTCTGTCTCTGTCTCTGTCTCTGTCTCTGTCTGTCTCTGTCTCTGTCTCTGTCTCTGTGTGTGTGTGTGTGTCTGTCTGTCTGTCTGTCTGTCTCTGTCTCTGTCTCTGTCTCTCTCTTTGGCACAAAATATAAAGCATCCTGATTCAAAACTGCCAAGTATCAGAGGTATAGATGTATCACATGCACTCCCAGGATTATCCAAGTATCTGAATGAGGTTACATTAGGTCTGAGTTTGGCCCCCATCTTCTTATTGACTGGCCAAAAGCAGCCAAATGCCGGAAAATGTATCTGCTTTTGATTAGTCTGCAATCAATACCTGGATGCTTAACTGTAGCTTTGATACATTAAATCTGATTCTAGAAGCAAAAGCTCAGCTCAGGAACTATTGAGTTACAGTTGACTTGAAAAGTCTCTCTTGAACAACTTGGCAGTTTATCATCAAAATGCCAAAAGAATATTTACAAATGTAGAGCCTCTTGCTCTACCCTTGCTTCCTATCAGGAGCTGGCAAAAATGAAACATACTTTTTTGTGTGTGAAAAGGATAATGTTTCTCCTGAAATCCGAGTAAAATTAATTTGATGGCTATGAATTCTATATGAACACATATTATATATTTTTTAAAAACCAACCTATTCGCCTATATATTTAATTTCCATGCCAATTTTAAAAGGTTCTAATTAACATAGACATTGATATTAATTCTTTAAGTGTGTATTTTATCTATTTCTCTGAAATGGAACCCCACTGTATTCAATAAAAGTTATTTCTGAATAGGCATCCACTGTTGCTATTGCCACTTAATTAACCCAGGAGTAGGTCCTAATGAATTTATAGGGCTTTCTTCAGAATAGAGCCCCTGACTTCTGCCACATGGATAAACGTTGTCAAGTTGGAGCAGTGACCATGTTATTTCCATTCTGTTAATTAGCTAAAACACATTGTTGATCTATTGCTTACCGTACTTTTCTGAGTAGAAGACGCACTTTCTCCCCCATAAAAGACAGTGGGAATGTTGGTGCGTCTATACACCGAATACAGCCATTTTTGGCCTCCCAAATCCCAACCCTGCTTGTCCCATTTTTGTGAAAAACGGGCCCACAGAGGCTTTGGGAAACCTGCAAAGTTTCCTGTGGGCAGGGGAGGGCAAAAATGCCCCCATTTTTATGAAAAATGGGCCCGTTTTTCACAAAAATGGCATGCAGAGGAGAGAGGGGATTGGAGAGGGGAGAGCAAAAACTTTCTTTTCTTGCTTACCTCTTCGAAATCTTGGTGCATCTTATACACCAGTGCATCTTATAGTCTGAAACATGCAAACTTAAACCAATTTTCTTTTTATTTTGAGGCAGTTAGGATACAATTCCAAGATACTCATTGATTCGTTTCCATGGATATTTCATTGTTTGTTTTCAGATTATTTTAAGAAATGATACTGTAGACCAAAGTTGCTTTTCTCAGTAATCAGATCCATAATACACCTAGCCTATCAGAATGTGGATTTTAAATTCTTAGTAATGCCCCCTCAAAACAAAAAAAAGTCTTATCTTTAGAATGATGTATTTGTCCATCTTCTGTTTCTTAAGCTCTCACACCAGAGAAACATGGATGTTACATTAGGACATATGTCCTGTCATATATGAGTTTTCATATAACTTCCATATAACGGTACATACATTCCCTCGAGGGGGGAAACTTCTCTGTTTTTATCCTGAATGGTGTTTTATATTTATCACAGGTAGCCAGTGACCAGTTTCATACTATTTTGAACTTATAATGTGTAAATGGCCATAGATCTTTCTACGGGGTTCAAATCTTCTACCGGGAACTGAATCTATGAGCCATCGCATTTTACATGATTAGTACAGTGGTGGGATTCAAATAATTTAACAAACCGGTTCTCTGCCCTAATGACTGGCTGGGTAGGCATGGCTGGGTGGGCATGTGACCGGGTGGGCAATGACACTCATCACACCCAGCCCCGCCTCCTGGCCACTCGCCTCAAAGACAGAGGTGGGATTCAGCCAGTTCAGACCAGTTCGGGATAATCCCACCACTGACTGGCCCTTCCCCCACTCATTTTTCGCCTGTTTTGAAGTCCACAAGTCTTAAAGTTGCCAAGGTTGGATACCCCTGAGCTACATGTTCTGATAGATCAGTGTTTTTCAAATTTGGCAACTTTTAAGATGTGTAGACTTCAACTTCCAGAATGCTGTCCAAGCAATTCTGGAAATCCACACCTTGCAAGTTTGAAAAACCCTGTCAAAAATGGGCAAATTAAGATCCTTTTTAGGGATCTGTGCTTTGGTCTCCTTAAAAAAAAACATATTACAGATTATCCTGAACAGCATATCTATGAAGGAAGACTCTAATAGAAATGTGCTTTATGCATAAAAATATAGAAAGGCATCTAAGGATCACTACTCTTCCCACTTTCATTGACTATAATTTATGAGAAGTTCGCAATGATCTCAACAAAAGTTTTCCTCAGCTCTGCTTTGCCTGAATATGCGATAGCTATGCTTTGTCATTGAGCTGTGATCATTCTGGCTCTAAAAATAGTCATGAAGTTCTCTCAATCACAAGAAATGTCCTCCATTCTCTGTATTTATAGTATGGGACCCTAAAAATAGACACAAAGTTCTCCCAATCATAAAAATTTCCCTCCTCTGTCTTTATTTATATTCTGGAATAGTCATATAATGAAAACAAAACAAAATGAAAATGAAGATAATGAAAAGCTGAGCAGGGGAGATACATTGACAGACATTGTTATTGAGCTGATTTATCCTAGAACTTTTTATCACTGGAAAAAAGGGACTTTTACATTGATACGTAATTGATTCCTTCCCTATCCCACCCCATTACTGATGTACTGATATGAGGAAAAGGTCCAAGTGGGTAGAAGGATTTTTGACCCTCTTTCAAGCTTATTTTCTCAGAATTGGTTCTAAAACTGGACGTAAAGTTTATTAGTACAGAAATTGTAATGGGAGCAAAGAAGGAAGCAGGGGACTTTAGAAAGACAACATAATGGCAATTCAAATTTTTGATGAAGTTTTCTTATTTTCCTTATTTTCATATCTTGGCTTTAAAGCACCTGTCAGGGTTCCAGAAAACCCCAAAGACATTACATTTGTTCAACATAATCTGTATATGAGTATGGGAACTTTTATCAATTTTTTTCACCAAGTTTTGCTATAGTCTAGGTCAGAGGTGGGCAACTATGCCTCTTTCAAGACCTGTGGACTTCAACTCCCAGAATTCTTGAGCCAACCATGCTGTCACAGGAATTCTGGGAACTGAAGTCCACAAGTCGTAAAAGGGCCATAATTGCCCATCCCTGGTCTAGGTTGTCAGCCCCAGCCCTGCAATGGTACTTCAGGCCGCCATTCGTGTGGGGATCGCCTTCCTGTGTGCCTGCTCTGCTGGGTCGTCAGCCCTGAGGTTTGCCTCTCACTTTGACTTCCCAGCCGCATGCTAGATGACATCAGGGGAATGCACTGAAGTAGTTTCTCACCATCCATCACTTTAAGGCCCGGAACAACTGAAGCAGCTTGTGATGGATTGGGGAGGGAGTGGGAGGATACAGGTTAATTGGATAATTGAGTGATTGCACTGGGATGGAGCTGTATACTACTTGAATGGTCATGGGGAGCACGGAGCGTCAGCTCCAACAAAGATTCCTTTCTGTAACACTTTAAGGTGGTCAGCTAGTACCGATACCAGAATAAACAAACTTGGTTACTGCTTTTGCATGCTGAGGTTTATTTTTCCAGTCAGAACCTGACACAGGTATTACTGTGATTAGTAGTGCGATTTTATACTATTTCATATGGTTGTGTAATAATCCAAATTCAGAAGGGGGAATATGCCTTGGGGTGAAGGCTCACTTTGTGTTTGCCAGCAAAAGTTTAAAAGAGGGGCAGGAAAAAGCACAATGAATGTGAGGTATTGAGAGGTCTGAAGTGTGTGCCCACACAAGCTACGAATTCCTCTTCCCCTTTCAAATCCAGATAGTTGTACAGCTTCAAGAGAGAGAACTGAAGATTTGAAATCTTCATTTTTTTGGCTTGTTTTTGGGCTGTTTTTCAGCCCTTTTTTGGAGTGTTTTTTTTTTCCAGGCCATTTTGGATGTTCAGTAGTAGTAAATAAATAGAGAGGGAAATTGTACTTTGTTGAGGTCTTTGACTCAATTTCTCTCTCTATTTATTTACTACTACTGAACATTCAAAATGACCTGAAAAATGGCCCAAAAATGGACCCCAAAAGTGCCTAAAACAGCCTGAAAAAATGGCCCGAAAATGACTGAAAAATGGCTGGAAAAGACCCGAAAAACCATCCAATGGTGGGATTAGCTGGTTTGCTGAACAACCGGTTCACTTGAACTGGTCCAAACCAGCTGAATTCCACCTCTGATTAGGTACCAAGTCTGTCATAATAAAGATAAGCTTAGGGACCACTTAGACTCTGATGTTCAATGGGATTGTAGGAAGTGATATATAGAATTTACATATCCCACCTTTCTTTTCTTAAGCTCTCCAGTTAGAAAGATACAGATATTATATTACATCATGCCCCCCAAACTATCTGAAGGTTTTTTTAAAAAGGTAGCTTTCCCTGTCAGCCTTGTCCAACTCTAGGGAGCACTGCTCATCTCCCTTTCTTAGCAGAGGGAGCCAGCATTGTCCAAAGACGCTTCCCTGGTGATGTGGCCAGCATGACTATACGCTGAGGCACACAGAACGCTGTTACCTTCCCACCGAAGTGGTACCTATTTATCTACTTGCATTTGCATGCTTTCAAACTGCTAGGTTGGCAGGAGCTGAAGATTTACACACAATTATCTTTGTTTTGAGCTATGCCTCTGACATTTAATTATTTATCAACTGTTTATGATGTGACCTTTGGATGTTCTGGATATCACCAATCAAAAGGCACCCATTGGACACAAGAGATATATTAAGAAAACACTAGGGTAAAGCACATTGTTTTTTTGTAGATCAACCTGATATAATTCCGCCATGTGGCAATTTTGTACCTAGCTAATACTTTATTACTATGTTGCTTGTTTAGTTGATTGCATTGCCTTCTCCATTTGTTTATTTCTTTATTAGTGATAAATTATGCTGAGCACATGCTGAAAAGTGTCTAACAGATGCATTTGTGTCCCATTCAATGGTGCATGTGACAATAACTGTGCATCAGACATTCCCAGGAGCTTCTACACTTGCAGACTTCTCATGACTTCCAAATCAGGGATTATCAAGCGTATAAACCTATCAAGGGATAAAAGAGACGCGGTGGCTCAATGGCTAAGATGCTGAGCTTGTCAATCTAAAGGTTGGCAGTTCAGCGGTTCGAATCCCTAGTGCCGCGTAACGGGGTGAGTTCCCATTCCTTGTCCCAGCTTCTGCCAACCTAGCAGTTCGAAAGCACGTAAAAAGTGTAAGTAGAAAAATAGGGACCACCTTTGGTGGGAAGAAAACAGCATTCTGTGTGCCTTTGGCGTTTAGTCATGCCAGCCACATGACCACAGAGACGTCTTCGGACAGCACTGGCTTTGGACAGCACTTCGGCTTTGAAACAGAGATGAGCACCACCCTCTAGAGTTGGGAACGACTAGCACATATGTGCGAGGGGAACCTTTACCTTTACCTTAAACTTATTAAATCAAAAACTAGTATAGAATCTGAAGGGTTCACTTAGATCAAGCCCCCATTTAGTCTAGGAAAATTAGAAACATTACAGCCCCCATAAACTGAAGGAATCTCATAACTCAAAAGAAAAGGGCTTTTAGGAAACCTACATTTTTCTATATACCCTTCCTTCTGATTCTACCCTGGGCACCCATTCTTCCAGTGTAACATCTAAAGATGAACTTCATGTGTAACTATATTTGCTCAGGCAATCCAGTTTGAATAGTTCCCAATGCATATTTATCTAAAACATGGCTTAGTGTGTTGCAAGAACACAGACAAAAACCAGAGTCTGACTAGTCTTGTCATAGCTCTGTGTGAAGTTTAAGCATGGCAGCTCTTAGTCTATCTGGCAATGCAGTGGAGCATAAGAACAGTCAAACATGAAATTGCTACCACATCTCTCATTCCTACCATTGTTTCTTCCCTGCAGCCATCTCTTTCCTCCCTCCCTAAAGTTACCTATCTCTCCCCTTCTATTATTCTGTCCTCTACTTCAAAGTCTATCAACCATCTCTAGGACTCTGGTCATCCAATTGAGGCTGTTCTTCTGCAACTTTGCAGAAGTAGCCTTTTGAAGTCTGTAGAGATTCTCAGTCATCCAGGTCATAGTTGTCCCAAGAGTGCTTTTTCAGGAGTTTTGAAGACGTTACACTTCTCAGCCAAGAAGCTTCTTCAGCTCTGAAAGGTAATTTGCATCCTGCTTCAGCGACCCTCTAAAACAGTGGTTTTCAACCTGTGGGTCGGGACCCTTTTGGGGGTCGAACAACCCTTTCACAGGGGTCGCCTAAGACCATCG
>JANHFM010006549.1:4292-18231 GCA_032468115.1 Grayia smithii
ATTCATGGTTCCTGTGATTTTTGTTGTCTTTGTAAAACCTGTGTGAATGCTTCAAGAATTGGTTTCTATCCTCAGTTCTCTCTCTTAGCCCCCTGGTCCCTGTGGTTGAGCCAGAATGCCTTAAGAATGCCTTAAAATCAGTAAGACTAATTAGTATTGATTGTTAAATCTGCTTCAGAAACATTTGGGGGAAAGACTGACTACTCTTGAGTCTCTCTAAGGGGAGGGCAACAAACAATGCAGCTTCTTATTCTTGATTTCCTGTTCTGTTTTTCAGGCCTGTTGCACGACCATGTGTGGCATTGTCCTAGTATTAACTTCCCTGGGATTCTTTGTTTGCATTTCCATGGCAGCCTTTGGATGCAAAGCAGTGTGTCGCCCAAACACAACCACAGATTAGGAGGTAATTTGTTATCATCTGTTTTGATGGGGATAGGAGGGTTAAGGACAAGAGGATTAGCAAGGTCAAAGAAAGGTGAAAGGGAGATGGGTGAGGGGTAGAGAGAAGACAAAAAGGACAGGTTAGGGATAGGTCACTAATATCCTGTTCTGTACCTCTAGCAGACAATTATGGCAACTTTACAATCTGTGGACTTGCGTGGCTGGCTCAGGAATTCTGGGAGTTGAAGTCCACAAAGTTGCCATATTTGCCCACTCCTGCTCCAGCAAGTACCAAGACAGGTCCACACAATTGAGATGAAAATCCATTAGGAAAGCCAGCATTAACCAGCTGTGCTGCGAATCAGCTCCACATATGAATTTCAAGATAAAGCAATAATGGAACAAAAATGAAAAAAACAAAAAAATTTCTACATGTATGAGAGATAGGAATACCTAGTTGCTAGGATAACAGAAATAACCAAGATGGTGATTTAAGGACAATTTGAACTCTGACGACAAGCTACCTAAAATTTAATAAATGCAACGGTCCATCTCATGGGTTAGCTTCAACCACAACATTTGTTGGCTATGAGATGCAACTCCCAGAAGTATGATTTTCAGGCAAAAGCTATAAAATAAAGTGAGAATGGAAAGCATCTGCAAAGCATCTGTGAATTGAAGTCTTCTACTGCCATCTTGCTCATTCTCCCAGGCAACAAAACAAAACAAAACAAAACAAAACAAAACAAAACACAAAACCCAAATATATTTAGTCCAGCTCTTTCTAGAGATGTTGCTAAACCATCAGAATGTGTCTTATGGCCTGCCAGCCAACTGAAAGTTTGAGTTGGTGCTTTTAAGCTAAAAAAATGTTGCCTAGCCTTGCCTTAATTTCTCAAGGAAACCCAACAATTCATCATTACATCTTTGCATGATTTGTATTTTTGTTTCTTTTACAGACCATTGTTGTTTCAAAGCATTTTCCTAGTTCTACTAAAGTCAACAAAGAACCTGACTGCGTTTATTGTCCTTCAATAACATTGACATTGAACTTCAATGTCTAGAGAAGTGTTTCCCAAACTGTGAGGTAAGCCTCCCTTGGAGAGGTGCAGACAGAGTCCAGGAAGATGTGAAGAACCATTTAATTGAACATGGTTGCAATAAATCCATCTTTCCCAAAGTTTCATTGTATTGTTTTCATTGCTTGTGTTCAATTTGGTGTTTGGATTGTTACTTTTTTTTCATTTGTGTACACTGATAAATGGAAGCACGATGGCAAGAAGTTGAGGAATTTCTGATCTAGAGGAAATTTGAAGTAACCATCCACATTCTCAACGAGTGCCCTCGTTCCCTTTTATCCAGTCCATTTCTCTGAACGTTGACCGTACTGTTAGTATTTCTAAAGCCCATTTGCCTTTCTAGATGCAAATTAGTAAACTGAACTGAAGGCAATTCAATTTTTATCGTTAGTTGCGAAGTCATGTCTGACCTATTGTGACCCCATGGACAATGTTCTTCCAGGCCTTCCCATCCTCTACCATCCTCTGGAGACCATATAAGCTCACGCCTACTGCTTCAGTGACTTCCTCCAGCCACCTCATTCTCTGTTGTTCCCTTCTTTTTTTGACCTCAATCGATCCCAGCATTAGTCTCTTCTCCAGTGAGTTCTTCCTTCTCATTAAGTAGCCAAAGTATTTGAGTTTCATCTTCAGGCAATTTAATATGTATTGTAAATTGCAAAGTTCCTGCTGAGTTTATATTCCACCTCTTCATTTATCTCGCCTCTTGATTCTTTCTGTTTCAGATTCTGCAAGAGGAAATCTTCCTTAATAGCCTTAAATCTCTTCAGTAGTTCAGACAAAATGAATGGGCATGAAATTAAGAAATAGCTTGTCAATTTCTTCTCCAACAATGGACAAGAGGAAAGCAGTAGGCTAGCAATGTGAGGGCTAGCCTACTTTTTTAGTTGAACAAATTTCTGATGCTGCAGGAACTTTTGACAAGCAGTAATCCTCACTTCTTGTTTTCAGCATTTTCTGACACAGAAGTGAAGAAAACCACAGAACACCTGCAAAGTACTTTTGAAGCTTTTCCAGAGTCTTCCTTTATCTGTCACTTGGGGCCCTTCCCAATGTGTCCAAGTTAACTTGAAAACAATCTGTGATCATTTTTCAAACTTACTTGCTTTACAGTGTTGAGAATTGGGAGCAAAGGCATAACCCTCCCCAATTTCCCCTAGCATCACAAGCTGGAAACATGTCAAATTACTTTTCCTCTTCTTACAACAACCTTCACTCAAGTTCTGTAGAACTACAGTATTAGAAACCACACACACAAATCATTCTAGGGCACTCCCACATGCACTTTGTACTTTATATCAGGATCATCTCTGAATATCTTTAATCCCATGACAGCTTCTCTACTTAGTAGTTGAGCCTATTGATGCCTGGCTTTATAAATCTAAATTTACTTCCCTTGAACATATTGTTGCTTCAGGACTTAGGGCAGCTGGAACAGGACAGCAATTTTCATTCCTTGTTCTCAGAATATCTTTTCCAGCATCTATGAAGCCAATGGCAGGTCATCTACCAGACTGTTCTTATGGGAATGGGAGAATGAAAAAAAAAAGTAATATCTTTGCTTTATTTCAAAAGTACTGCGGCTGAGTTGGAAATAATAAAACGGAGTTCTCCTGAGCCAGTTTGATAGGATCACAACTCTGCTTTTCAACTCAGGCAGAGTCCTCATGAGAAAGTGGCAGTAAGGTCATTTTTTCATATCCTGCCTTTGGGGATAGTAAAGAACAAGTCACATCCTTCTTCTATATATCCGCCACCCCCTTCCTGGAACTATAAAAACATTGATAACTCCTCCGTACTCAGGTTTTTTTTTTTCTTTTTGGCTCAACATAAGCAGTTTTTCTTTTTAAATTTTTTTTTTATAATTTTTTTTATTGAATATACAATTTAAAAACATTAGACATGATATGACTTGTCTGGTACAAACTTTTCTAACACTTTTTCTTTTATACAGATTATAACAACACGCATATTCCATATCTACTTTTGTACATTCAATCCAATTGCATACATACTCCCTTCATACCTATTCAACTACTATTTACTCCTACTTAATACTTGTTATAATTTTTTTCCCCTGTTCTTCATTTTATTTATACTTTTCTATCTCAACATTCCTCCTCTTCCCTATCCATTTATAAAGTTTATTCCAGATTACATAGAATTCTGATTCGTCTTTGTCTTTAAGCTCCATTATTAACCTGTCCATTTCTACACAGGTCAATATTTTGTTAATTATTTCTTCTTGCCGTGGATTCTCTCTACTTTTCCAATTTTGTGCGAAGATCAACCTCACTGCTCTTAATAGGTTGAACTTAACCAGTTTTTCAATCTCTCTTTGGAAGACTTAGTTCTCAACCCCTTTGTGAAACTTCCTCTGAACCTTATGTGTCCAAGTCCTTCTTAGGCCTAAAACTACATGTTATATCTGCATTCCTGCCCTTCCTCTAAGTGATAATTTATGCTCAGAACAGAACTGGTAAGATCAGTTTTTTGGATTGGGTGTTTTCCAGGTTGTAAATTAAAGATGCTGGCCTCAGTCTCTAGTCTACACCTTACAAGAAAAAGGAAGAATTTCCATCTCACTGCTATTCCCTTTCATCTTGTTTGCTGGAGAGGCTACAGAAGAACACTCACAATAGGGCTAAAAAGAGAATGCAGCAACAGCATTATCTGCATGCTCCAAAACTGATTTTGGAGTGCTTTAGGCCTTATGCAAATGCATAACCTCTGCTATTTATTAAAGTTGTCAGGTTTTTTTCCAGGTTCACATAAACCTGGAAAATAAAGTGCTTCTGCTTTAAGAATTATATTCACTTTAAAAAGCAGATTCTCTGAATAAGATTTCAACAACCCCAGGGAGATTTATGGCATCTCAGATGTAAACAACTTTATTGCCACAAAGACCTTGCTCATGTCATCATGCCTCTGGCCACCTGGGGTTTCCAGGCAGCTGTTGGAAACAAAATTAAGCTGTTGCCTGATTTTGTGCCACATCTTGTTTGAGGAAAGCACAACAGCACAAAATGTATATCAAAAGAAATTTATCAGTATACTGTTTTGAATTATGTTTTTAAATCATGCCATTACAGCTTGAAAGAAAAAAGAAAAGAAAAAATACACTGAAACTCAATGCTCCATGTGTTTCTTTTTTGGGTAGCAACTTTTTGTCTAGGTGGTAGCCCCCTTTTCTTGGGGATTTGTTTCAAATATGCAATGATTGAGCAATACATTAACTCATGATTTACAGAACAAATACAGATGCCTCAGCTGGCAATGCAGCACCTTGAATCATCAGGTAACTACATTGAGCCATAAACTAACTAACCAACTACAGTATATTTTAGTGTAGTGTTGATATTCACCCACTCACATAATAAGCAAGGATGAGGTCACTAGCACTTTCAAAACAGTTGTTATATTTTAGCCTGATCTATCTTATAGGTTTGCTGTGAGAATAAAATGGACAAAGAACCAAACCAAGTCTTTTAAATCAGATGAAGGACAAAATAGTAGAATGGTACCAAGTACTGTATGTTACCCAAGCAGTCTCCACAGTATAGGAAACCAGCAGGATTGGACTGTAATCTTAAATCAACAGAAATAAACCCTATCAAACTAGAACTTAATTTAAAAACATAGTCTGGCACTATTATACAGAGCTCTCCACTGCCCCAGATTTTTTTCAATCCTGTGCAACACTGCTAAATATACTACCTGCCTATATTATCTATCAACCAATATCACATTTGTGTTTTATATATGTAGTATTTACATATCAGCAAATTCATCCAACTATCATCTCATATAGGCAGATTTAGTCAAGTTTCCTAATGCTTGCATTACCCCATGTGATAGGCAAACAACGTACAGTATACACAATTGACTAGGACCTCAACCACTTTAGCATTTTTAACAACCACTTGTTGCTTTATGGCAGTGGTTTTCTCAACCTGTGGGTCGCGACCCCTTTGGGGGGTCGAACGACCCTTTCACAGGGGTCGCCTAAGACCATAGGAAAACACATATTTCTGATGGTCTTAGGAACCAAGACACCGCTCCTCTATCCATCTCCAGGCGGGTCTAATAGGTCCTATTTCCAAGCAGGCGCCGTAGACTCTGATTTTTGTTAGATGTGGGTCATTGCGCTTGTGAGAAAAGTCGAGGAAACACCTGCCTTTCAGGTGTTTACATTATGATTCATAATAATAGGAAAATTACAGTTATGAAGTAGCAACAAAAATAATTTTATGGTTAAGGGGGTCACCACAACATGAGGAACTGTATTAAAGAGTCACGGCATTAGGAAGGTTGAGAACCACTGCTCTATGTAGAGTTAGAATTGCATTATATTATTCATTTGATGACATCAAAATCTACCGGCATCTAATTTTAAGATGAGGTCTTGTTAAATTGATCTAAAAGCAAGAAATAAATCACAGTAGTTCTATACCATCTTCACTTACTACTTCATCCACAGCAGCCAATGTTAGGGAATATATTCATATATATTGTCATTATAGCAGATATTAACCATATTCAGGGGGCAGAAGGGGGGAGCTGTTGTGAAGGCTGCAATTGCCTAGGAAGAGGGAGCACTTTCTAGAAATGAGAGGGAGACAAGAGGCAGGACAGCACAGAGATAGATAGGAGACAGAGAAAAAGAGTTTAAATAGCTAAAACCTGGATTCTCCCACGATATATTCATTAGGCTGAGGGTAGTAAGGGTTTAGTTTGGCAAGATTCTATCTGCTAGAAGTGAACCTTGGCTGAATATATTCCATATTGTTCTTAGGCTTAGCTTGACACAGGCTAAGGACAAGAGATTGGAAATAGAAATTGAGGACAAAAGGCTGAACTGGGGGTTTGAAGATAGAAGGCGAAGGCTTGCCTATTTATATGGACAAAGACTGTCAAAAAGACATATTCCATCAAGCTGCAGCACAGAAAGAGAAAGAATTAGGAATCAGGTCCACTATACTGAAAGCCAAATTCTATTTGACCTTACTTCCCTTTAGCTGTTTACTTTAGCACTGTAAAATTAGGTTCAGACAACATGCTTTGCTTAGCTGTACTTTATGGAATAAACTGCTGTAAGATTTCACTCAACATGTTGGAATTACTGTACAAACTCTTATTTACAAACCACATTGGCTGCATTCAGACAATATGCTAAGTCAAAGCCAAAATAATTACATTATCGTTCAGCCAATGGCTACATTCATACATTTACCAGCGTGTGCTCATTAAATTCATTTTTTGAGTTAGTACACTTTGAACTATACAAGGGCTAGATTCACATGTGAGCTAGGTTAAAATGGAGATAGCATGTCTGTAGTTCAGTCCTTATGAGAACACAAGTCAATATGAGAATATAAGTTAATAGGTAGCATAGGATATGTGATCAGCTAACTCATTACCTCCGATTCTCTTTGCACAGCTATGATAAAGCCTAACCTATTTTGCTGCACTTCCAAGAGAATAGCAATATAAAAGATTGATGCCCAAAAGATATATTTTGGCTTAGAATGTTAAATGATTTTTTTAATAATTTTGTAAGCTGCAGTTTATGATTTAGCACCTTGGATGAACTTAGGTAAGTATCCCTTTTGAATAAGAAAAGCTAAAACATTTTTGTTTCAACATTCATTCGGCACTTGGATTAGTGAAGTTTTAAGAGTCCCTATGATGTGTATTGATGACTTCTAATAATATTACTTTAACTATTGCTGAAATTTTGTTTTAGTGTTTTGCATTTGATTTTGTTGTACTAAACCCAAAGTCCATTAGGATTCAAGCAAGTTGTAACAAGTAAAACAAATGTTCAACCATTGTAGATTATTAAGCAAACCATTACTTGTTGCACCATATGAACCATGTCATTTATTTTGAAATCGGCACTACTTTATTGTAGGAAAACATGGGTTGGTATCTGGTTAGCTACAGAATATTCTCTCATTGGCATCAACCCAATTTGTTTCATCTACGTGACAGAAATAGCAAGTTATGCCCATTTTATGGGAGTGAGGGAGGATGAGGCATAGTGGCACTGTTTTTTATGACTGCAGTGGTCCTATGGAACAGATACCCAACAGATACCCAGCCACATATCAGGAGAGCTTCCATTTTGATTGCATTTTAAAAGTCGCTCAAAACATTCCAGAATGCATCTGGCCCTTGATTCCATCTTAGCTAGGATATGATTTGGTTTTATTAATGAAATGGTTTTCTATCTTTTATTGGTTTGGGAATTTTTATTTATGCTTTATCATTGCATATTATAAACTGCTGAAAGCCTATAAATGTGATCAATCAATAAATAATATACTGTACCTTAAAACTATGGATATACCGTGTGTGTGTAGATACATATACATACGCATACGCACACACACACACACACATATATATATGTAAAGATAAAGGAGTCCCTCATTGCTGACTATAGGGGACGGTATTCATCTTCATTTCAAGGCCATTGATCCAGTGCTGTCTGAAGACATTTCCATGGTCATGTGGCCAGCATGATACACAGAGCACTGTTACCTTTCCAGCTAAGTGGTACCTATTTATCTACTTGCACTTACATGCTTTCGAACAGCAGTTTGAAAGCATATACAGATACAGACAAGAAGACATAAAGATCTAGAGATATATAGAGATACACTATATTTTTTTTAAAAAAAAGACAGGGTCAAACTACTTCCAGGAATGGCAATATGAATTAGGTATTTATTCAACTTTTGCTACTGACATTATCCACCAATCCCTGATGTTAGTTTTATAGAATTGGAGGCTGAACCTGAAGAGCACCCAGAGGCTCCAACTGGTCCACCCACATGGGTGGTTATGGGAGTACCGCGTTACTCCCATGTTACACCACTTTTGTGCGAGCTGCACTGGCTCCCAGTGGCTCTCCGTGTGCGCTTCAAGGTGCTTTTGACCTATAAAGCTCTACATGGCTTAGGCCCGGGGTACTTGCAGGACCACTTTCTGCCACTAATGTCCTCCCAGTGCCCGGTGCGTTCCCATAGAGTTGGCCTCCTCAGGGTGCCGTCAGCCAGACAATGTCGGCTGGCGGCCCCCGGGGGAGAGCTTTCTCTGTGGGAGTGCCAACCCTGTGGAATGAATTGCCCCTAGAACTCTGGACAGTCCCTGACCTCCGCCGCAACTTGAAGACGTGGTTGTTCTAACAAGCAGGCTACTGCTGACTGTTTTTAATTGTTTTTAGATTGTCAATTTTTTTAACGTTTTAATCATTATCCCTCTTTTAAACTGTACGTAGTCTACATTGTCTATGTTTGTCTATATGTTTTTTATATTTTTTATGTTTATTACGATTATAAGCTGCCCTGAGTCCCTCGGGGGAAGAGCGGCTAAGAAGTTGAATTAAAATTTAAAAAAAATATTTAGATCATAGGTTTGTGGGTAAAATCCATTTCCTTTTTAATATTTATAGGTAAGCTATTCTGCAATGGCTTTGTGGTGCTTAATTAGAGAGACATAAAAATTTTGCATTGAAGGGAAAGTAAATTCCTTCCAAAAAGCAATTAAAAGTAGCACTCCATATGAAAGTGGTTGAAACTACTGGAATGACACTCAAGTGCAAGCAGACAGAAAGCCGAAACTTCATGGAGAAGTTTCATGTAATTTTTATTATAATCAAGTCTTTGGACCATGATATCAGCATGTAAAAATCTAGACATCCCCTAGGTGACAGAAGAGAATTGCAGGGAACACTAACTCTTTGCTGCCCTCTAGTCACTGATAATAAACACTTTTTCTCCTCTTTTTAACAGTTGGGAAAGAACAGGATGAACTATCAGCCCTGAAGTCTTCATACTCTTCTAGAGTCCTTTTCACTTCCCACATTATATATGAAATACATGAAGGGTCTGCTTCTATTTCCTTCTTGTTGCTTGGCCACATTTCTTCCTGGGCAATGCAATTTCATCCCCTTATTCCTGTGCTTTGTGCAAGATCTGCCATAGAGGGGATTTAACGTGACTGCATTCTACTCAAGTGATTACACAAATATGACAAATGCTCCCCTAAAGAGTAAGCACCAGAACATTTTACTCGCCCTTTCTTCTATACATCACTGGAAAGTTGAACTCGCCCCACATAATGAACAACTACTGCTGACTCAAGGAACCTGATTTTCCAAAACGACACCTAAAGGAACAACACATGGTAGGATTTACATAACACATGAGCTAAATAGGGAACTGGTTGCTTTGTGGGTCCATGAGTGGGGAGAACATAACCAATAGAGAGACAGTGTGTGTTTATGGTGTGTGCATGTGTGTGTGAGAGAGAGAGAAAGAGAAAGAGAAAGAGAGAGAGGGGGGGGGAATGAATATGAATGAATGGGCAGGTGGAGGGCATATCACCACTTCTTAACCCCCCTGCCCTGCTCCCTCTGCAGAGCCCCAGTTAGCCCCCGTCCATCCAATGCATTGCCCAGAGAATCACAGGAGGAGATGCACAAAAGGTAAGCATCCTGTGGCTGTCAGAAAGCATCTGCCAGCATCTACTGCTCCTTCCTTCCCTGTCCCTCTCCGGCTGGTTCAACCAAATCCCCACCGCGAATTCAGGCAGTCAGTAAGTGGCAGCTCTTGGCGTGACAGAACCGGGTCGGGAAACGAACAAAAGACGACCGATCGCACTCTTTCCACGGGCGGCACCTTGGGCTCTAACCGATGCCCCTGTCCGGCGCCCGGCTCAGAAGCTTCTGCGCACCTCCCACCCAGTCCGTCCTTTAAATCGACAAGCCCATCGGATTTGAGCTGGGAAAGGGGGAGACAAATGAGGGCTCCTCTCTGGACAGGCCAGTTCAGGAAGGTGGGGCGAGGGAGAAGACGACAGGGGGTCCTCCACAGTGAAATGGGGAAAGGAAATTATGGCCAGATTGGAATAAAGGGGGGCTGTGTCCAACAATATTTCCCCACTCTTCCCACCGCTCCCCCCCCTCCTTTATAGTGATGGAACAGGCCGGAGGCCGCCCTGTCACAAGAAGACCCCGCACCCCGCGCTACAACCATCCTCAGCGCGTGCCGCTCTTTACCTGGCTCACCACCAGCGACTTTTGGTTGTGTTTTTCACCCTGCTCGCCTCGGGTGTCAGCGGCGAAGGCTGCGCTTGATGACGTCAAAGATTAAGCCCCGCCCTCCCGGTTGTAACTCAATGAGGCGGGTTTGCCTTGCTCGTTTTCCCAGCGCGGTTGTGATTTCTTCGATTTCGACAACCAACAGTTAACGAAACAAAGACCCAGATTGTTGTGCTGGGTTAGAAACTGCTTTGCTGTAGCCCATACAGTTCAGTGCCCATACAAGAGAGAGGTATCGGCAGATACAAGGGAGACCTGGCATTGACAGACAGACTTTGTCACTCTCTCTCACCTTACCAGCCTCCCAAGATTGTTGTCGTGGGGAAAAGTAGGAGGAGAAAGGTGTATTGGATATATTTGCCATCTTGAGTTATTCGTAAAAATAAAGGTGGGATACAAATAAATGCTCAATGAAAAAATAATTGTTGCATCTCTATAAAGGAATGAAAATAGAATAGTAAGAATGGAGCAAAGTATCTGACAAAGTACTTTATAGTCCAGTACTCCATCATGAAACAATGATTTAAGTAAATAACAGTGCTGGATTTAAATGTAATACTTTCTACAGTCTAATTAACATATACCCATGGTATAGGCAATGCCCTCTACATGGGGCTGCCCTTGAGGTGCACCCGGAGGCTTCAGCTGGTCCAGAATGTGGCCGCGCGGGTGGTTACGGGAGCTTCCCGTTACTCCCGTGTAACACCTCTCCTGCGTGAGCTGCACTGGTTACCAGTGATCCTCCGGATCCGCTTCAAAGTGCTGGTGCTTACCTATAAAGCCCTACATGGCATTGGCCCAGGGTACTTGCAAGACCATCTCCTGCCTTCCTCCCACCGCCTGGTGCACTCACACAGGGCTGCCCTCCTTAGGGTTCCATCGACTAGGCAATGCCAGTTGGTGGCGGCTAGGGCGAGGGCGTTCTCCGTGGGTGCACCGACCCTCTGGAATGGGTTACCCACCGACCTCCGGACCGCCCCTGACCTCTGCTCCTTCCGCCAGGACCTGAAGACGTGGCTGTTTCAACAGCTGGACTGACGGGACCTGGGTCTTTTATAATCTATTTTAACTGGTTTTAAATTGTTTAATTTTAACCTTATATTAATCTATATGCATTTTTAATTTTTGTGAGCCACCCCGAGTCCATTGGGAGAAGGGCGGCATATAAATAAAAATATAATATAATATAATAATAATAATAATAATAATAATAATAATAATAATAATAATAATGCTGTAAATCTCTTTGCAGATGTAAAGTCCTGCATGTCTATGAAGATTCTCAGTCATCCAGGTTATGGTTATCCCAAAGGTGCTTTTTTCAAGAGGCAACTGGACTTTCTGGTTTTCTTTTGCTTTTTCTTTGAAGACGTTTTGCTTCTCATTCAAGAAACTTCCACTCCCCACCATCCAGTCAGAGCTGAAGAAGCTTCTTGGATGAGAAGCAAAACGTCTTCAAAGAAAAACAAAACAGAAAATCCAGTTGCCCCTTGAAAAAGCACCTTTGAGATAAAGTCCTGCCTACTGTTTGACACGAGCAAAAATGTACAAAGTCAGGTCCCATTTTGCCTTTGTAAAATATATAAAATATGCTTATGAAAAAAATCTCAATTACCATTTTTACACTTGAGAAAATTGTATCAAAAGATAAAATACTGATTTTACAACCAGGCATAAAATCCCATATGAATTTAACAGACATTCTGCTTTAACAGACAATTCTCTCCCCGATTAGCCCATTAAGAGGCCAATGGTTAGAGTGCAGTACTGCAAGCTAATTCTGCTGATCACTAGTTGCCAGCACTTTGGCAGTTCAGGTCTCACCAGGCTCAAGGTTGACTCAGCCTTCCATCCTTCCGAGGTCGGTAAAATGGGGACAGTGGTGGGTTGCTCCTGGTTCGGCCCGGTTCGCGCCATCCGGTACTGGTGATGGTGTGACATCACCGAACCGGTTCTCCACAGCTGGGAGTTGGGCCCACCCGCGCGCCTGTACTTTCGTTTCTGTGCTCTGTGCATGCGCAGAGTGCTTGTTTCGAGTTTTTTTTCTCCAAAAAAGTTAGTGCCCATGCACAGAGCGTGCGCACGCCGATCATGCCCAAAGCATGTGCATGAAGAGAACCAGGAGTAAAGGTAAGTAGAACCCACCTCTGAATGAGGACCCAGATTGTTGGAGGCAATATGCTGACTCTGTAAACCACCTAGAGAGGGCTGTAAAGCACAATGAAGCAGTATATAAGTCTAAATGCTATTGCTAAATGGAGAGCCTTCCAAGTTTACAAAATAAAGCAGGTACACAGCTGGGATTAATTAATTGCAGGGAGTTTCTTTTCGTTTTTGAGGCCAATAAGAAATGCTACGGCTGCAGGTACCAAGTTTAACAGGTGTCAGAAGTTAGCCCAAAAGCAGAGCTTCTGTGTTGATAACATCTTCCATTTGAAATGTTCTTCTTTGAGGAACCTATCATTACATCTTGATGGTGCTTGCAAAAAATTTATCGTTGCCTAAATCTTTCCAGTTGTTTAAATGGTTTGGTTCAGTTTGGTCTGGTCTTCTTCCGGTGGCTTTCCATGGCTTTTTTAATTGTTTGAGTGCATTGTTTTTATTTATTTTTTTAATAAAACACTTTCCATTGCAAAGTAGTCTGAGATGTGATTATGTGGGAAGGGATATAGAAATGTGTTAATGAAATAAAATATTATTTAATATATTTTAGAGTTGGACCAATTCATGGAAGTCACGGCCATCTTCTGGGAGGCTAGTGGGCTTCATGACTACGTTAGATGCGAATTGCTTAGTTTCTTATGCTCTTATTTGATGTCTAAATAGCTGCTTCTGTTGCAAACTAGGAGTCACAACCTGTGACTTAGTTTATGCAGTGATGGGTTGCCCCCGGTTCGGTCCGGTTTGCGCAAATAGGTAGCGGTGACGCTGTGATGTCACCGAACCGGTTCTACGCATCCCGGACCGCCGCCCCCCGGGCGCCCATACTTACCGGTCTGCACGCAGAGCGCGCTTGCGCGCATGCGCAGGAAACTTTTTTTGATGTTTTTTCATCAAAAAAAGCTTCTGCACATGTGCAGGAGCGTCCGTCCGGCACGCACGCGTGCAAAGAGCACGTGTGCGCCAGATGTGCGCTCCGTGCACCCCGACCACACGCGAAGCACGTGCACCTTTAGAACCGGTAGGAGAGGTAAGTAGAACCCACCCTGAGTTTATGTGAACAAGAGCTGTACTGGCATTACAAGACCTCATAGCAGTGAAATTCAATTTTTTAAACTACTGGTTCTGTGGGTGTGGCTTGGTGGGCGTGGCAGGGGAAGGATACTGCAAAATCTCCATTCCCACCCCTCCTGGGGGAAGGATATTGCAA
>JANHFM010006549.1:32114-54597 GCA_032468115.1 Grayia smithii
GGTCTGTTGGATGTGTTGAGCCAGCAAACATGTAGGAGGCCTCTCTAAGTCTTCTCATAAGGTCACCCTTTGGTGAGTTTTTGACTAATAGCTGCTATAAATCTCTGGTAGGAGGGGAAACAAACTAAAATGATCCAACCCAGGCACTTGATACAACTGGTTTCCTGTAGGCACTGGGGAGAATATTTCACCTCATTTGTCACTAGTGTTGTTGAACTCTTGGGTGATCAGTGAAACCTTGGAAGTCCCAGATAAGCAAATCTCCTTATAGCACAGCTCACTTGGCTCAACTACTGGGCCAAGTCCATTTCTTCCTTAAATAGAAAAAAAGCGAGGCAGAGGACTGCCTCTGAAAATTAATGATGACTGCTATACATGTGTAATAGAAACACAATTTCAGCCAGCCCTTGGTGTCCTGATCCTCGTTACTTCTTTTTGTCATTACTTTCACGTCTCCTTTGTGTAAATAAAATAATCAAGAGGAGAAGCTGTATTCTGAACAAAAATACAGTAGGTGACAGAGACAGGGAAAAAGGAACTGAGAACATGCAAAATCACACTGGCCCATCGTATGAACACAGAGCCATGTTTCTTAAGATCTCTATCCCACTTTCCACTCGTGGCAGCTAGTAATTTTAATACACAACACAAGGTTTAATAATTAAATTGAATATATTAAAATTAGTAAAGATACACATTTGCCAATAGCTGAGTGTTGCTTATAATCTCTAAATCTAGAGAGGTTCAGACCAAATGCATTCTATAGTCCATTGTTGAAACCATAAGACAGTGATGGTGAACCTTTTCAGCAAAGAGTGCCCAAACCGGAACATGTGTGTATGTGCTTGTGCTGGAGCACCAGAAACCTGAAGACCAGCTGGCGCACACCTGTTTTTTGGCCGAGGTTTTTTCAGGCCGTTTTCCGGGCCGTTTTCAGGCCACTTTTAGGCTGATTTTGGGCTATTTTCAGGCTGTTTTTCAGAAACCAGAAGACCAGTTGGAGGCAGCACACATGCCCATAGAGTGGGCTCTGCGTGCCAACCCTGGCACGCGTGTCATAGGTTTGCCATCACAGCTATAAGACATATTATTCCAAAGGTGCTTTTTTTTCCAAAAGGCAACTTTTTTTTTTAAACGTTTCATTTCTCATCCAAGAAGCTTCTTCAGTTCAGAACTGAAGAGGATTCTTGGATGAGAAGCAGAGAACCCAAGAAATCCAGATTCCTTTTTGGAAAAAAAGCACTTTTGGGACAACCATGACCTGAATGATTGCAAATCTCCTTAGACGTATAGAACCTATTCTGTACCGTTTTATACCGACACCTGCCCTCAGCTAATAAATTGACCACACTTCAGAGATTAGTTGTGGAAAAGAATAGTTTGCTAAAAGATTAGATGTTCTCTCTTTCCATGCACCAGAACTACAAGTGGTCTGCAAGTTGCACAGTAATGTTTCAACTGCATTCTTCTCTTCATGGTAACAAAAATATAAGGCTGGAATCCATCATCCTGGCTGCCTTTTATCTATGGCATCCTTGGTCAAACTGCACATTTCTGTGACTCCTAACAGAAATTCACTTAAACCTCTATGTAGTACAATTAAGCATCTCTCTAGGGTCCAGGGCAGGACCGGGTGAAGACCGAAGCAAACACACAGGAAACTGATCTGCTCAGTAACACAGACTTTAATCGTCAACAGCAGGCCGGAGCCTCGGAATACGATCAGTATAACACACAGTTCTGTGCAAAGTCAGTACTGGGAGCAGTTGCCTCCCAGCACATTTTATAGTCCAGGGCCACATCCTCCAGCCGGCCTGACACGTCCGCTGGTCACCCAACATCCAGAAACCTATGGCAAACATCTGGCTGCAATGGCATGGCCCAGCCAGTGGTATGCTTTGGGGCCCTGTGAATCCCAATTGGAGACCCGTGCATGGAAGCATGGGGGTGATTAGCTGGTGAGCGGCTGTTTGGTGCTTCCACTGGAAGTCCTGTTACTGCCATCACTGCCTTGTTCATCGTGCCGGATGCCTGGCCCACTGCCTGCTGCTCGGTGCCACTCTCAGAGGACCAGCCAAGGGAGTGATCTGCCCACGAGTGGCTGGTTGGCACAGCCCCCGTGTCCCACCACCACCACCGCAGCCTCACCCATTGCTTCGGTCGCTGTCTCCGCTATGTGCTGCTCTGTGCCCTCTCCCCCAACCCCAGGTATGGTGAGCCCTGGATTGGGCCTTGACAGCATCTTTATACCAAATTTAATACATACCGGTACTTTTAAAGGGCAACAGTTTTAAAGGTTTAAAATAGTGAATATGGCTGGTGCAGAAGCTTGGCACCTCTGTTCAATCAGCTCTTTGTGCTATCTTCTTTAGCAGAAGTAACAGTTTTCAAAAATTTCCTATAGCCACCTGAACTAATTTAGTTTACTTGGGAAAAATAGGAAATGGCTCTTCTGAAATTCCTGAAGATGAACCTGCCTGTCCTTTCCCAGAGATGGAGAACGTAGTATTGATTCCAGAGACAATTACTGTGAAGGAAGATAATTGCATAATCTCCAAAAATATCAGGATGGAATGAATGGTTGCTTGTTCTACAACTAGTACGATCTCAAGATCTAGAAATAGATTAGTAGTGCAGCAAATGTTGTGATGAGAACTTATCTCTAATTTTACCTTCCAATAAGGGGTTCATCTAGCTGTAAATCATGGCTTATGGCTTGAATCATGGCTTCTTGGCTTTAATTTCTGAGGTCATTTTTTAAAAAAAATTTCTGACAGTTGTGCCAGCAAAGCTATTTGAGCTCTGGAAGATCACATCATGCCATGCTGCAGAGGCTCAGAGCCCAAATGGTTGAATCTCAGAAACCACAATGAGGAACTAGCAGGCAGGCAGTGAAGTAAAAAAGGTGAGTCACAGTGTTCCCTTCCCCCAAAAAATGTTTTACATTTTATTTCAGGAAAACTGACTACACATTCTCTTACTGATAACTTATACAATAGGTTTTTACCTGAAAATTGGTACAGAATGCCAGATGAGGTATAGTGTGTCCAAGTAGCATGTCAAAAAGTAAACAACATAATGTTGACTGTTTCAAAGGGGGAAACAATCAACCTTGCTTGAAACTGAAAAATTTCAATGAATATGTTTAATCTCATAATAATGAACAGAGAAATTATTTCAAATTGTATTAAAATTGGGAATTATTTATATGAATCTTCATGGCACGCTTTCCTAACATTGAAGCAGAAGTTAGAATATGAGAAAGCAAACCAAACACTTAAAAACAAAGGCCATATGTTGCCAGACATTCTGCCAAGAAATGTTATTTTTATTGTTGAATGTGCTGACAATGGTGATCCATGCATAATTTATACATGGATTTTATGTGTCATGATGCAGTACTTCGTGTGCATGAAAATGTGTACTGGTAACTGCATCTACTTCAGTTAGCATCCATCCCATCTTAGCGGTACATAAATTCATTGGATGAGATTTTTTTGAGTTTCTCATTTAGTTTCTACGAATTTATATCTCAGCTTCCAATTTTATTTTTTTTTAAAAAGGGGTATTTTACATTTTGCTAACAATTTTCCCCAGTACAGCTTTTGCAATACCACAACAAACATACATCATGCTATATGTTTGTATATTTCATTAGAAAACTTAAGCCTATCTTTTTTTTCATATTCCAGTTGGGAAACTTCAAAACAGATTATAGATAAGCACTTTTCCACCACACCCAGTTCAGCAGCTACCAGGTTGGGCAAAGTTTAGATGTGCTTTGATAAAAGAAAAGTCTCTCCTTTTCTTGATATGCATGGGGAGGCTGGGAATGTTGTTACCTTTCCCATTTCAGTGGAGAAAGAAAGAGAAGTGAAAGTGAGTTCCTCCTTAAAGTTCCAATCTTTTGCTATTGTTTTAGTGTATTACATAGAAACAAACACACATTTAGATCAGTGGGGCAGAATTTAGTTTCCTATTTTGGAGAGTTCATCCCTACCTAAAATAATTTTGAACTAGAAATCCCAACTGCTTCAAGACGTTTACAATGTTTAATACTTAAATTTTATTGTTTTGTGAACACATTGAAAGAACGCAAAACTCCCATAAGTCCTCCAAAGCAGGGTTCTTCTTTCTGCCTTTCTACTTCCCAGCAATTCGGACACTGTGAAGCAAATCCCACCCCCCACCCCCAAATGTCCAGAAAGGAAGTACAGATTCATCCTTAAACCTGACACTCCTGTGCTCTCATTCTGGACACAATACATGCACAGAAAGGCAGTATCATGCAGATATCCAACGACCAACAAGGTATAGGCAGGATGAAGGCTGACAACTGAAGTAGAGGCTGGAGCAAGGCGCTCAGCCTCGGAAGTGAAATGGCCATGCTGGAATCCATATATGGAGATATATAGATATATAGATATAGGCATTTTTTTTTCTGAACCATCCACCCTACCTTAAACTGGAGAGAATTGTGGGAAGACTTGAGAAATTATGGGGGCCACTGCCTCACCTATGAACAGGCTGGGAGAATGGATATAACCCAGTCTTATAACAGGCCTCACATTCTGAAAAAAAAGGAATTCACAAACAACACAGCACGGTTTAAATAAGGGGAGAATATGAATGGATTCCCATTGTGCCCTTCCCCTCCACCCATCCCTAGGGGGCATGAGTTCAGGAACACTGGCTACACTGCTGGTCAATGAAGACCACAAACAGAAGCCAAGAACTGGGACCAATGGGAATGGAACACTCTTTGGGATTGTACAGAAGCTCTCTCCTCGTCCTAGCGGCACTGTCTGCCAGCTTCTGGCCTCAACAAGGCAGAGCCCTCTCTCTCTCTCTCTCTCTCTCTCTCCCTCCCTCTCTATCTGCATGGTGTTTTTAGCTTCTTTCTCTCCCATCTGTGGCATCTACAGGCCCAATCCGAGCATCAGCTGCTGCAAGTAAGAAAATGCAGAGACTTTCCCTCTTGGGTTTACTCCTCACTCTCCAACTTCAGACTGACACTCCGGATTTTGGCTCGGGGCTGGGCACTTCCGATTCCCTCTCGTTCCACCTGGCTCTGTCCCCGGGAGCGCAACAGCTGGCTCTGCTTGCGCAGGAAGTCAACAGGAGCAGGGCAGCCATAACTGCCTTTGCCCAAGGTGGGCCTTGTGGTTCCCTTTGGCGAGTGGGCGAGGGATGCTGCTTCCAGCTGGGCTAGATGGGCAACATAGCCATCGGAAAGGAACTGCAAGGAAAAAGATTAAGGCAGTTAATGCCTGCTTTTACCCGGCCCACCCATTTCTGAATAAGCCACAGCCTTTGCGGGGGTGTGGAGAGCTTATCACAATGTGGCACTTGCACATTTCAGTCCTTCGGATAATTGGGCAGGGCGGTAGCTGAGCCAACTCCATACCTGGCATTGGCTTTGCAGTTTCTTCACAGCCCGACCCACAATGTAGATCTGGGGTGAAGGAAGCCCTAAAGAGCTATAAACTGAGATGTCCTTGGTGGAACCATATGCAGCTACAATAGTGACCTCTGCCTACAAGAAATAAACAAAGACATTTTAGAATTAATTTTAGACCCTTCCTATTCAAGCAAATATACAAGTGTAATAATAATTAAAATACAGAAAGTACCAAAGCCATAAATTAAAATAAATATTAGCACTAAAAACCTGGTGAAATTAATGCACTGTTACACACATATGCTATACTTTACACTTAACACGCTTCAGTTCTATTATGGACCAACCCACCTCCAGAGTTACACAGCCTGACCTGGCAGCAATGTGAGAAAAGTTTCTCATATGCCACCCAGATAAGCAAGGCCATGAGGCCCCTCCCGCAGAATGTTATAGCAAAAACCAGGGAAAGCTGTTCCTCTAAGAGTTGGGCTTTATTATGCCACCTCAGCGCCACTATTCCCTCACTTCCCTTTCTCCTGTGGTACTCCTCCAGCTTTTTCCACAAGCCCTCTCAGTTACACCAGAATAGAATCTCCATTGTATGCCTCTCCTGGTTGTGCAAGAACACAAGCAGTTACATACCTCTTGCTGAAGGCCCTGTAGAAAGGCAGCTTTCTGGCGAAGAGGGTCATGCGTGAGGCCATCACAGAAAGAGACAATGCCATGTGGGAAATTATGCTGGGTAAGCCAAGCCACCACTCTGTGCTTCTGCATGTCTGGACGCCCTGTCACGTAGATGATCATGAAACCAGAATCTTGCCAATGCCTACAAAAGCAGAAGGAAAGATAAATTATCTCTGGAAAACAAACTAAAAACTTGGTGTTCTCCAAATATTTCAGGTTACTTCTCCTTAGCACCTTCAACTACCATAAGCTTAGCAAAGGATTATGAGAATGGTAGTTCATAACATCTAAATTGCCTGCCCCTATCTAGAGTGTAAAGATAGAACTCTAACTAGGAGTGATACTGAGGCCTAAATGACAAAGTTTAACAAAAAGGCATGCCGTGTTTATAGCATTTCTGCATCTTAGTTCTTTAAAGAATGCCCTGTTAAGTCCCCAGACCAAGGATCCATCAATGCATGTTCAAAGAATATTGGTGAGACAGATTATAAATATGCCTTGACTCTGGAAAAGTCACAACAGATCAGGAAGGGAACAGTTATCACTAGTACCTTCCTTCATGGTACACTGACACTGAACAACAGAAGTTACTGTGAGGTGAAGAGTTACTGGGTGGCCCATCTTCCTCCCACTGTAAGTCTGCACAAATCCCCTCCATGGCCACTACCATATCTTACAGCAGGCATGGGCAACTACAGGTACGGTCCTCAACTTACAACCACAATTGAACCCCAAATTTCTGTCGCTAAACAAGACAGTTGTTAAGTGAGTTTTGGTCCATTTTATGACTTTTCTTGCCACTGTTGTTAAATGAATTACTGCAGTGAATCTGGCTTCCCCATTAACTGTGCTTGTCAGAACGTGACTCCGGGATACTGCAACCATCATAAATGAGTCAGTTGCCAAATGTTCAAATTTTGATCGTGTGATCTTGGGGATGCTACAACAGTTGTCAAGTGTAAAAAAACAGTTGTAAATCTTTTTTTTCAGTGCTTTGTAATTTTGAACGGTCACTAAACGAATGGTTGTAAGTCAAGGACCACCTGTATGGCCCCTTCACGACCTGTAACTTCAACTCCCACAAGTCCTGAGCCACCATGCTGGCTCAGGAATTCTGGAAGTTGAAATCCACAGCTGGGGAAGGGGCTACAGTTGTCCACCCCATCTTAAAGCAACTGATACCAGAGAGTTTGCTATGTTGGCTAAGAAATCTACAATTTGTGGTCCAACATTTGGAGGAATTCTCCCTCACTGCAATAAACTTTTTAATTTGGGGTTTATATAAAGACATTCTTTCATTTGGTTAACTAGAGTGATATTGAAAACAATAAAAAGAATCTGTATTCTGTAACAAATGCATATATCGTTGGTATGAATCCAGTCTGATTCACAGAAAACACTATCAATATTCAACTACCAGACTGTTTATTAAACAGTGAGCAGGCATGCTTCTCTCTTCACTTTTCATAAAAAGAACAGGGATGGTTAGAATGCTACTTTAAAGTAGAAAAAACATCCAGTTGCTTTAACAAAAGCTTCTTCCAAGAAATCCATTTTGACAGCATGTTGGCAATGACAAATATGGAAGCTGGCAAGTGTGAAGGAAAACAGCAGAACTATTTCCAAATGGTGCTTTAAATAGCTTTTCTGTTACTGTGTTACTTATTAAACATCTTTCAAAAAATATTTGCACAATGGAAAAAAATAATTAGGCTAAGTATTTGGATAAAAAGATTTACAGAATGTGGAAACATACTAGAGAGTAACTCAGTTGAGGAATGTAACATATATAAGAATTTCTCCATAGTCCTGGCACAGATTTTGGAGGCTTAGGAAAGACAAACAGTCAATCAGTTGATACAAAGAAATACAAGGAGTCTCTGAGGAGGCGTATTCACCTACCTTACCACATCAACAGCACCTGCTCGCACCTTGGGGTCACTGCCCATAATGGAGACACTAGCTGTAAAGGAGCCATCAATACTAAAGACAACACAAGGTGTGCCCTTAGCGACCACTGTCAGAAAGCATTCAGCATAGGTGTGATCACCTCTGTGGAGAGACAGAAAGATGTCAGCCCGAAAGCAAATATTCCTACATACTCAGAATCAGAAATGCTCAACTTCTGCATTCAAACAAGCCATGAAGATAGAAGCAAGTTGAGGGTGTTTTTTTCCTCTAGACTGTAGAAAACCAAAGAAGGAAAAAGCCAAGCAGTTCAACTATTAACTATAAACCTGCAGAGATCCTGTGGTGAAGTATACCTCCAAGCATCCCCCACATCGGCCATGCTGATTGGGGCTGCTGGGAATTGCAGTTCAGCAACATGTAAAGAGCCACCAGTTGCTTACTTTCACTGGCAGGCAACTGGATTGTAACAACTGAATCTGTGCGCTAAATAGCTGTCAAGGCCAAATTTGAACCATTCTGGTCCAGAGGATCACATCCCACAATCAAGTGCTGCAACCAATATAATACAAATAATTTTGTAGTGCATTATATGGACATGTGCGTATATTGTGTTAAAAGCTTTCCTGGATAGTAGAAGAGAATATCTGGCACAGAGGAGGCTGCCCAAAAGATCAAGCACAGGAAAGGATCTACCATGCATTCACCTCACCACCATACGGATAGGGTACATGCCAATGCCCAGCATCTTCTCTTCAGGAAGGGTGTAAGAAAGCCTCCCACTGCCACTTGTCACTTCTGTGCCATAATGTACCCATTTCCCTGACAACGGCTGTGCCATGATGTAGATATCGACCTGTAAAGAAAGATCAGGGCAGTGTTCACACTGCATATACTGTTATACTGCATTGCTAGCCACAAATAACACCTTGAAATTGCTAAATTACAGCTGTTATTACAAGGAACGGAGAGAGCACAAACCCTTTCTTCACTTCCATCTTCTTAAGTTGGTTTTTAAAAATCCATTTTCTCATAACCTTTTCATATTCATTCCTCTGAAGGAGATAGGCAAAATTCCTATATTTTTTTTAACTTACTTTTACTTAATTTTTACTACCTTTTTCTTACAACACTTCTATCCTTCTGGAAAATATCTATTCTTTGCCTTCTCAAGGGTCTGTGGCATTTCCATATTACAACTACATCTACTCCATTTTGCCTGCAAATTATTTCCTGCTCTTAGGGTACAACACTTGCTGTCCACCACAGTTTCAATGTGATTGGCTTCCTTTAGTCTCCCCTCTACAACTCCCCCCACTTTCATTTTAGACTGCTAGCTCATATTATGGATGAGCTCCAGGCTCATATCATTAATGGCCTCAACATAACTCTAACCCTGGAGAAATGAGGAATTCGCATTAAGATGATCTGAAAACTGGTTCTATGGTCGATCTCCTGACAACAAGGCAGCTGTTTCGGTCACCTAAACAGAAGAATTAGGGAAGTTTTCACAACAAACCTGAGAATCTCTCTGGAGGCCACACTCTATCCCATGGTCTTGGCTTAGCTTTAAATTTGTAGTTGCAATCCTACTTATTTCTGTTCCCCTTCTTAGTCCCAGGAAAGCCTCGCCCTTGTCTAGTGTCAGTTCTTCCTTCTTCTGCCATTGCAGAAAGCAGAAGGAATGGCCTTGAAGGACAAGAGGAAGAGCTGCCACCAAGACAACAGTCAAATAAAAAGAGCCTGAGTTCAGGCCAACAAAGTAACTTGAGAAAACTTCTCAGGAAAAAACCCTCCCTCGTTCACATGGAATATTCAGACTTCCAAGTTTCTGTTGCTACATTTGTTGTTACAATAGAAGTAGTACTAGCCCACATGACATTGGTTTCCAGGTCTGGTGTATCTTGGAGGACTGCACAGCCATTCGCAAGTGAAAACATTTTGCATAATGTTTACATGCCCACCAGGAAAGAGAAGCCTTTTAGCACATAATGCTGCTTGCTCAGGTTCATGCCAGCATTACACCCCACCCCTGTTCACTTGTCCTGGTAAATCAACCCTAGATTTAAAACCTTGGTTACCTTCTCTCCAGTAAGCGTTACCACATCAAGTGGACCATACATGAAACGCCCACTAAGGACTTGGGGTCGTCCCTCACACACAATCGCATCACTGGCACGATGGTTTGCTGTAACATTCTGAGAAACAAAAAGCCAGACATTATAATTAACCTCATCATTGCAAAACTGGACAAAGGGAGAATTTCTCAAGAAATAGATGACTGCAGTGAGATTGAAACAGAGCAGGTTGGAGAATTTAAATACCTTGAATCCCAACTCATGAACGGAACTCATGCAACAAAGCACTATGAAGCGGTATATAAGTCTAAGTGCTATTGCTAACAATGAAGAATTATTTAGAGCAGGCAGGAGAATCTTACTACATAATAGCTATCTGTTCCTCTAGCTGCATTAGAAGGTCATTTGTGGGACTGAACGGGTCTTTTTTTTCTTGGTGGTATGCCAGTTTGATTAACTATATAAGGCTATCTTTAATAATAAAATCAGCTGCCACAGGAATTATAGGGATATCTTGTATTGAGTTTTTCCTACTAATAAAACAACCACCATTATATTCCACTAGAAAAGGTAGCTTACCACCTTTAATGTACTATGAGTAAATGAATTTTCATCCTACATTTAGCACTATGACCCCACATTTAATCTGCCAATATCTCGTGTTTTGGGTGTCAGTGCTCACAACCATCACATCCTAAACCTAGAAACCTAAACCTAAACCTAGAAAAATTCAAGATGTTATGAAAGTGAAGTAACTCTCCCATTCAAAAACAAAAACCTAATATATTATACAAATAATATAAAAAAAATCAGATTTTGAATTGCACCAACAGTATGTCGTTCCTACAGAAAATTGATTGTTCTAATGTTCAGGGGAGTTACAAGCAAACAACATGAGATCAACACTGGTGATGGATTCAGGAACATTATGAGCAGAAAATAAATAGGATCAGATTGTGTATCTTCCGACAAATCCAGTAGAGCAACCTCAACACATGCCCTGAAAACTACAAAAAAAAAAGACCCAAAAATGCTGAGCGAAGCCACAGCAGGTTCGTACCCGGATCTTCACTTGCGTACGTTTGCGCTGCCATTTTTCACGGGGAAATGCTGGGCTGTAAATCGAACTCTCCTCATTCTCAGTCACTTGATGCTGCTCCGTCTCAATCACCTGCAATCAGAGAGTGTAAATTCTAGGCCTCAAAAAATAACCAAGTAAAAAGAAAGATTTGACCTATGTTAATATGTAGCCAGTATTTAAAGGGAACAATTCCTTAATTTTCGGCACCTAAATTGCTTCAAAAGCAGACAAGGCAAGCATCTTACACCATGGCAGAATAGCACTGGGATCCCTATTATCTCTGAGGTACTGCTTCCTGGTATTTTTCCAAATGCAATTTTTGCTGAGTTGGCACTTGTTAATGAATATGGCATGATTTACCATAATCTATAATGGGTAATACAAAATTAAGGGCCACATAGCAATGTACAGAACTGAAATTTTGGGAGAAGCAGCCAAAGTTTTCAAGGTCATTGATGTTTTATTATAGCCAATGATGCCAAAAGGTGCAGCATAATGCAGTAAGTAGAGGGGTATTCACAAAAGCTGCTTCTTTGTTGTTACGATGTATAGCTGCATGAACACCTGTAGAGTTATAAACAAATGTTGGCTTCAAAATAATGCCAAGTCAAATGCTATAATTCTGTGAGTAGTGGGAAATTGTGCAGCAGTTTTATGCCCTGTGACAGCCTGTGCAATTACTGTATATAACACACCTGCAATTATACACAGCAGAATCTAACTTTAAACATAAAATTGCATGCATATTGAAACCTACACAACTATGTGGGTGTATGCAGAAAAACAGCAGCACACACACTTGTTTTCCTGCTTGCAAAACATTTTTTCCTGTTTGATATTCAAGAAAAGATAGGGAAAATACTAAAGGTATTATGATTTTAAAAATATTTCTGCTGATAATTATAATTTTATTAAATTAAAAAACAGGAAGGGGAAAAAGAAATTCTGGTAGCAGAATGGAGTGGGATGCGTATCGTGTGTCTTACTAGGGGGGAACTGGAATAAAACCTAAGGCAGTTGGGCCATGATTGTTCTCTACAGATAATCCTTGATTTACGACCACAATTGAGCCCAAAATTTCTGTTGCTAAGCAAACTATTTGTTAAGTGAATTTTGCCTCATTTTAGAACTTTTCTTGTCATAGTTAAGTGAATCACTGCAGTTAGTAACACGGTTGTTAAGTGACTCTGGCTTCTCCATTGACTTTGTTTGTCAAAAGGTCTCAAAAGATGATCAATCACATGGCCGCAGGACACTTCAACTGTTATAAATGACAGCTGTCAAGTGTCCAAATGTTGATCACATGACCATGGCGATGTTGCAACAGTTAAGGGTAAAAAACGGTTGTAAGTTACTTTTTTCACTGCTATTGACTGCTTTGAACACGCACTAAATGAACTGTTTTAAGTTGAGGACTATCTGTACTACTGTGCTTTTTCAGTTCTCCAGGAACTCAGACAAAAGGTCTTTCTCTTTGGGTGAGATGCTAAGAATAAGTGTAGGACATTTGGAAATCTAAGCACATCATTTAGCACCTAAACTCTGAGTCTCAGAACTCATCTAGACCTGACCTGTCAAGATAAAATTTAGCCACCAAAGCACACTCAATTTCTATGCTTTCTACCTTAGATCTCTTCAAGGAGGATCCTGCATCATTTCAAAGGCAGTTTCAGGTCTCTGTGATCCCATGATGACACCCATGGTCAAAAGATGGGCCAATATATTTCCAACTCATTAACGGGGTGTTTAAAAGCTGCAAGAAAATTCCTTCCTTCCTTCCTTCTTTTCATGAGAAATACTCTTCCCCTTATTGCATTTAACAAGGTATACAGCAGTGTTGGCAAATCTGTGCCATGCATGCCAGAAGCGGCACACCAAACCATCCCATGAAGAATGTGCAGCCTCACTGGCTCCTCTTCCTCATTCCTGTGCACACACGTGTGCCGGTCAGTTGGCTGTTGCGCGCTCGGGAGTGGCAAAACCCGGAAGAGCAGCATTCTATCGTGCTTGCACAGGCCGGAACCCGAACTTCCGGGTTTATGCTGAAAGCATGCGCGATGACCAGCTGTTCATTGGGCATGCGTCCGTGCCAGAAACTGACAGACCACTGCTCTTCCGGATATCGGTGCTCCAGCACACGCGAAGGCCAATGAGGCCGCGCATTCCTCGGATGGTTTCGTGTGCAATTTCCCACACGCAGGCAGGCCAGCACGCGGTGACGGAAAAGGTTAGCCATCACTGGTATATAGAGTATAAGGATGTCACAGGGATATATCTAGGTGCTTATGCATGTAAGCGATCTATTTCATTCTCCTTTTTACCCAGAGAGGTAGGTGTTGGGAGTTCTTTTCTTGCAAGACCTATAGCAATCTGGTAGTGGGGCAGTGATACTTTGCTTGACAGCCTGAAAGACAGATCATCTTTAAGATGTTTTTGAGGGAAGCTCCCTTAGTTGCTTCTGGTCAAATCAAGCAGTTAAAGGAACCAGTTCCACAGGACATACACACGTAAATTTCTATCTTGCTTGCAATAGCCCACCTGGCGTAAGATGAAGGCAGCCACATCAGCACTTTCCCAATAGCTGGCATGGAAAAGGTGAGGCAGGGTGATGGTGGGAAAGGCCGTGAGTGCCTCGGGGCAGTAGAGAGAGTAGTCAATGCGTTTTGAACCCCACCAACGATCCAGAACTAGACCAAAGGGGAGGAGAAAACAAATTAGCACGATCCCCTGAAGGTGCCGCTATCTTTTTTCCCTTTCTCCTCTAAAATTGCTAACAAGGTCCTTGGCACGTTTGACCGCTTTTATTGGTCATCCTTTCCTAGTATTTCTCTATATTTTATCCTTCAAAAACCACATAATGATACAAAATAGAAGAGAAAACAATCCCTGAAAAAGAAATGGTGAAGGAACTTTTTCCCCATGCGCATTAATGCATCGTATCTTTCATCTTATAAAGCTATATAAAAACATTAATACAGATATAGTGGATCCATCAGAGCAATTAGTCCTTTGCAGCTATTAGTATACTCAAGATAGAAGCACTACGTTACACTGATCAAGACCTCAAAATGTTTGACAAAACAGAAATTAACAATGCATTTTTTAAAAAAGCCAGCAAAACATGTATTTTCAATAACTATTATCAAGATACATGAATAAAGTTATAACGTGGGAGATTGTTGTAACGTATGCTAGAACAGAACTATAATGAGGAAGCTCATTCCCAAGGTAATGCAAATACTGTAACATCTATTTCTTTCCAGCAAGTTAATGTTGCCTATGTGTTTAATAAAAGCAGAAGGAAGTAATAGCCAAAGGAGGTGACTCTAAGTCAGAGGTCTGCAACCTTAAACACTCAGAGCCATTTGGACCCGTTTCCCACAGAAAAGAAATCACTGGGAGCCACAAAACCTGGGTGGGCGTGGCCAACTAGACATCATTCATTCCCACCCAGTCACATGACACACACACATACCCCGCCACACTTACCCAGGTTTTATGGTTCCTGGTGTTACCTTAGGTAATTGCCCTTGCCTTCTCAGGCCAGGCGAGGACTGACTGGGAGGCGAGGGGCATGGCCAGCCAGTGGTGGGTTCAGCAGACAGGGAGCCACAGCAGGGGGACAAAAGAGCCACATGCGGCTCCGGAGCCTCAGGTTGCAGACACCTGCTCTAAGTGAAATCTCAGCTCAACAGCAGCTGGTGAACAGTTTCACTTCAATTTATCCTGTTACCCCCCAAAAATCACAAAAGACTCAAAGATCATAGGGCACTTGCCATTAATTGCATGTTTAGTTTTAAGCTGCAGTTAGCATTAATTTCTAAGCATTAGTACAGATATGGCAAAGGAATTCAGTATTCTATTCCTCCACTTCAATGGAAGCTATAGCCTTGTTTTTAATGATTAAATTCTGATACATGTCAGTTCCCACTTCCAACTAATGACTGGGGTTTAAAAAAACACACAAACCTCACACGCGTAATGCAAATATTCTTTTAACATCATATCTAGTTTGAGGATAGTCATCAAAACTTCTGTAGAAACTTTTAAAGCTATTTTATAACACTCTGTTCCAGTTGCCAGAATTTGAAGTGGCCCAGCTCTGCCCAGAACTATATTTTTTAATCACCATAATGGCTCTTGGATGTTTCTGAGCACTTCAGAAGTGACACAAAGTGGCCCAGTGTGGCCAAGCTATGGCAACACTGTGGAATCTGGGTTTTCCACTCAATGAACAAGTATTTTCTTGGCACCCGAGTAAATTGCAACCTTTGCAAAATGTACTCATTTGCTTCACAGAAACAAGACCCTTTGTTCAGATTTCTGTCTGAATCGTCAATGAATCTATTCAAGTAGCAGGCAGTTCATTCTGAACATCTGAGGTGAAAGAACAGCTTTATACACCAGTATCGGAGATACTAGAGACACGGAAAAGACATATATCTTTCTAGCACTTCAACTAAATAACTAGATGACACATTTTCTAATATTTATTATTTGTAACGCCTAAAGCAATTAAAACAGGACTCAACCTGCCAAAAGTAAGAATATTTAAAAGAAAATAATGCTGTTTAAATGTAGAAAACTCATGGTAACCTTTCCTATCAGCAAATGGATTCATAATACCAAATGGCCCGCTAAGCTAAAACAAACAATAGATGCATAGTTAAACCTGGTTTTGAAGAAATTAGTATAAAAAGGCAGCAAATAACTCACTCTTGACAACTTCATTGGTGCTGGTTGCCGTGCTGTCACTTGCAGGTCCCTCATTTCCTTTCCAGAAGCCCCCAAATGCACCTGTTGGAGTGGGTGGTGTCACAAGGTCTAGCTCACTCACAAAGAGGGAAGAATGACTCTGCAAGGCGTCGGCTAGTTCAAGAAAAAACATAAGCAGAGGTGAACACAGTGATGGCATATTTCCAGTCCTCCACTACTGTACTGCAGCATCAGCCTTTCCTAAATTCATTGTTTCCAGCTGTATTGGAACTATAATTCTCATAATTTCTTTTGGGGAATTAACTTAGCAAGAAGGCATAAGGTTGCCATTCCTTAAGAGGAAGTCTGTACACGTACACACACACCTCATCCACACACAATATAGCAGTAGTTTCAATCATGACATAGATCCTGCGATGTGGGGCGGGGGACTGGATTAGGATCAGAGAAACTCAGTTCTAGTCCACTCCCAAGCTCATTGGGTGACTTTTGGACCAGTCACTCACCTCTCAGCCCAACCCATTCAATGGGTTATTTGAGGGAAAACAAGAGAAGGGAATGCCAAATATTCTGTCTTGAGCTGCTGAATGACATGTTAATATATGTATATTATGAAATATGTAAATATAATAAACACTGTGATTTGGTATTTGTACTCAATTCTTGGACTCTAATGTTTCTATGCACTTTCTCCTACAATAGCACTCTCTCTCTAAGCTCCAATTCCTCAAGAAATACTTCTTGCTGAACTTCCTCTCTGCAGATATCTGAATGCAACAGAACATGGCATCAGAGTGCACAACAGGCAAACATGAAAGGTTTTAGCATGGCAGATAAATGTAGAGCTTTCCTCAGGAACACTGGGGTCACCATTAAAAAGCACATCTGCATTTCCTGTTAATTTATGCAGCATTCTAAAAGTTCTCTCACATATATGTACACTTCCATTCATGTCCATACTCCATCTATCTCTATTAATTACACAGGAAAATAATAGTTCTAAAAAGAAAGAAAATGAAATAAAATTAAAATAAATTACACATTTCTGCTCAGAAGTTTACACTGCTGAGGAGCTAAAAAAAGAAATAGAAAGGAAATTCCCCTCCTATCATTATAAATGACTCAATATACATTCTGAGAAAGGAAGTTAACTTCCTCCTTGAGCCTGATAGATAAAACCTTTCAAAAGCTACTGGTTGATCATTAATATATGGAAGAATTGTAGAAGCAGCTCTCTCTGAACAAATCCGGCATAAACACTACTTTAACATGAGTCTAGCTAAAAGGGCTCAACACTGCCTCACTTGTGGACTGGGGGTCCAAAGTAGGCAATGTCATGAGGACACTAAAAGCAATACAGATTCTGTCACAACATGTTTCTGTCTTGGTTAGCCTCAGGTGCAGAGGTCCTGCATATCAATCAGCACATGCAGAATTAGTGGTGGTTATCACTTCAGACCACACAGATGAGAACTTTTATGTTCCTCCGTATAACATAACATTCCCTACAAATAGAAATATATTATTCAGAGATGTCTACTTCACACCATTACCATCAGTTCCATGCTGATTTTCAATGCAAGGACAAAACATTTACTGCAGAATAATAAATAGGAAGCAAGGGTAATTAATGACTACGTGATGAAATACCAGCTCTATCAGGCTCTTCCTAAGCTGTTTCCCTTCCAAACAGTCAAGCACTTACAAATTGCAATTTCAAATGTGGTTGACCTTTTGCTTGCTTTCCTCTTTGTCCCCTTCTTCTGTGTCAGCTTAAATAAAGCACCCTGGGAGCCTTTCCACTTAGAAATAGATACAGCGACTACAAATAAATAATATACTGTAAACATGAGACATCCTCCCAGCAAAGGGCTAAAGCAGTGGCTCTCAACCTTCCTAATGCCGAGACCCTTTAATACAGTTCCTCATGTTGTGGTGACCCCCAACCATAAAATTATTTTCGTTGCTACTTCATAACTGTAATTTTGCTACTCTACACGTGTGTTTTCCGATGGTCTTGGGTGATCCCTGTAAAAGGGTTGTTCGACCCCCAAACGGGTCCCGACCCACAGGTTGAGAACCACTGGGCTAAAGGGACATGGCTGCTCTACCAAACTCCTCTACTGAATTAAGAGACTGACTCCAGAGAATTTCTCCTTATATACCAGGGCTGTCAAACTCCCGGCCTATGGGCCACATGCATCACGCGCTGGTCATGCCCACGCCCGGTTTAGTGAAGGGGGAAAAAGTCCCGATATGTCACATGACACTACCGTGACAACATGAGTTTGACACCCCTGTTATATATTAGTCCCCCTCAGCTCCATTATAGCATATTGTTGAGAACATAGAAGCCCTTATTAATGAACAAAACAATGTCTCCTAAAACATGCATTTCACTTTATTTTGTGTCATAGATTTAAAACAAATGCACCACTGTACTCAGTAATATTATAATCCAGAGAACAAAATCTTGTGTTCTGCAATTCCCTAACTACAGAACCACATTTCAAACATCCTCCATCCTTTGCACTATAGCCCCAACCTTCCACTTTCATATTTCCAAAAGAAAAGAAGCAACAGAGTCCTACCATGTCAGGCCAAAGCTCTTTCCAGTTCATTATTTAGTGCCTGGCCTTCACAGTTTTTCCTCACCTAATAACGTGGATGAGCCATCTCCCAGGGGATATTTCTGATAGCGGGGGACCCCAAAAGGAGGCACAGCATGAAACTGTTGAGCTAGCAGAGGTTCCAGGCGGGAGGCACAGGGGTCAGCAGCATGAAACAAGTTATAGATCTGTTCACAGGACGGCCTCATCTGAGCCACTGAAAGACACAAACGACTGTGTAAATTGCTGTTGTCTACAATGGATGAGCAAAGCAGAAAATGTGATGAAATGCAGAAAGATGGAAGAAAAAAAAAATATCCGTACCATCCAGGGCGGGCATTACTGTCTTACGAAGTGCAAGTACCAATCCCAGAGGGGAGCCAAATAAGAAAAAACCAGACACTTTAAACTCCAGCTTCCCAACCATGCTAGGGCCTTCAAAAGTCTCCACCAACGAAGATGAAGAGTTACTGCTGCGTCGAGGGTCTCCTTCTGTTTCTGAGGCAGGCATGCTAGACTGTAAGCTAAAGACAAGAGGGGGGGGGTGGGAATCATGTCCCTGCCAGAAAATACAAATAGCCTTACACAAAATCCAAACAGTCCACAAATTACAGTTGTCCATTTACTTTAATTTCTAAAGAAACTAAAGAAGCATGATGGTAAACAGAAAATCAATAACAATGAGAAAAAGGAAAGAGAAGAAATTTAATAAGTGTACAACACTTATAGAGTGGAAATTAAAATTAATGACAGAAATGTTTCATTCCGAAGAAGCTTCTTCTCCAGCCCAGTTGATTCAGAGTTACTAAACTACAATTTTCAGCATCCTTCTTATTGTTAACTATAGACATACAGCATTTGGAACTGAAGTGGGAAAGAATACTGGCAATCCAGGAGGTTCGCACTTACTGTAGCGTTGTGTGAATGAGTTGTGTAAGCCCTAAGAAATGCATGACTTTAAGGAACAGCCACCCAGCACAGCAAGACCATCTGTGTTGGATCCAAAGCACCTCTGCCTAGTTTAGATCTGTATGTTGCACAACTCTTTACATTATTACCACAGCAACTTCTTACACTGCCAAGGAATAGCCATAGCTCTCTTCCAAAATTCTACCTTTTCAGGGAGAATGGTAGCACAACATATTATAAGTCTTCATATGTTGCTGAATTACCTCTCAGGTTTTTTTAATTATATGCCATCAAGTCAGTATCAACTCCTAATGACCAAATAAACAGATTTTTCTCAAGGAGGATCCTCCCCTAAGCCAAAACCTTCAGGTCTTGCAATGGTGCAGCCATTGCTGCTGTACTTGAATCCATCCATCTTGCTCCTGGTCATCCTCTTTTCCTCTTTATTTCCACCTTTGTCAGCATTACAGAATATAACATTATCATACATAATTAGCAATTCTAATACTAGCTTCTGGAGTTGAGATTCAGCAGCTTCTTGAGGATTCTAGATTGTTCACCCATAATTTTACTATATTTAAGGGTGAAAAGTTTAACTGATTCTTTAGAGTATGCTATTTAAGGTTAGAGAAATTCTTTAGAAAACTGAGAACAATTCGGCTAACCTCCTGTTCCAACTGGCAAACAAGCAGCTCAGATTACTGAAAACCAATACCTAATAAGTCATCTTGGCCCTATAGCCTTGGATTCCTTACTCTCTCACCTGGACAAAATTTGCTGCTGTTGTAAAGAGTCACTCTCTGGAGCTAAGCTGTCACAATATTTTGGAGTAGGAGGAAGTACTCCTGGCTCAGGACTGGCACGGCCAATCCCCCCTGATGTTTCTGGCTTCTTGAGCAGTGGATCTCGCACCACAGAAGTCTCTGGAGACAGGAGATCAGCATTCTGGAAAGAAACATGGAAGGCTAAGATGTTTCCCTTCTCCTCAGGAAATTAGAATGCCTTTTCTTTAGGCAAAGAAGGATAGATCATGACCACAGGAAAGTTACCCAGATTATTTTTCCAGAATTTAATAGCAAGCTGCTGAACGGTCTTCTGTGATTAGTGGTGAAGTAGCCACTAAAACAAGCAGCATAAAACTCCAATGGCCACAAGTTGCCTCTTTTAGCAAACCAAACAGTAACCATGACAAAATATTGCCTCTCACTCTCTTAATCAGCCCTCAGAATCTGAAACAGCTGTGCCTCCTAGCTACAAACCCCCCCCCCAAAAAAAACAAAATATTACCCACCCCTGCAGTTGATCTCAGCCAAAAAGAAACAGGACACTTGACTGATCTACAACATTATATTCTAGAGCAGACTAATTTGGGCAGTTCATCTCTAGAATGAAGTCAGAAGAAAATATTTCTCGTCTTCATCTATTTTCAGTTCATCTCGTCAGTATGTAATTAGTTTATCCATCTGCCCATTTTAGAATTTGGAAGGAGAACATCATCACAGATAAGGAGAGCTATCCCAGGGCTTGGGAACTGACCATGCTGCCACGACGGCTGCTCCCATGACTTCCTGACCCACAAGCACGACTGTGGCAAAGAGCATCAAAGGCCAGGATACCCCCAACGCAGTCTCCAATCAGCAGCACCTGTTGGGAGAGATAAACATGAATTGCTAATAGAAGAAACTCAAGGCATCAGCATTTTTCCTTGCTAAATTTTGAAGAAAACTAGAAAGGATCCAGAAGATATATTCTACCTCTTTTCTACAATGGTTATGACTGGAGTAGCAGGAAAATATAATGCATATTAGAGCAGCATTTCCCATACTTGTCAACTTTAAGATGTGTGAACTTCAAACTCCAGCCATGGCATTAGAAAATTACTAATTACTAAATTAGAAATTTTCTGATTTCTAAAATTAGAAAATAAAATTTCTAATTCTGCATAGTGCACAACCATTGCATGGTCAGATGGGAATAGGCTCCTAGTCCTTAGGGTTATAGAGAAATACATAACCTTAAAATCATAAAGGATTTGAAGACCTCAATTGCTATGATTGTTACGATGGTCTTAATCATCTTGCAAATGTTAATGTTGCAAAAAGAATGGATCTTTGTAATGTATTATCCCAGTGTTTTCTAAATTCCTTTTCCAATAAACTTCACAGCTCTATTTCAAAAGAAAAAAAAAACCTGAACAGGATGCAGATCTAAATGTCTGTTCCATTGGGTCATGTGGGCACCTAGGAATTAAATATCTTTCTTCCTCTGTTCTAGAATTCTGCCTCCAACTTTCTATACAAGCTCTAAAAATTGCCAGCAATCTAACCTGGCCACAGAAGCCCATGCCGTCAGGGGAATGGATGAAACTGGCATAAGCCTGGTCGAATTAAGGAGAAACTTCCTAACAGGGAGAACAATGAACCAATGGAACAGCTTGCCACCAGAAGTTGTGGGTGCTTCATCACTGGAGATTTTTAAGAAGAGACTGGACAGTCACTTGTCTGAAATGGTATAGGGCCGTGTTGGCGAAACTATGGCACACGTGCCGGATGCGAGCCATCGCCAAACTTGCCTCCTCCTGCGCATGCATGCCATTCTGCTCTCTCTCTCTCTCATCGCAGGGGGGTTGCGCGCGGCTGCTCTGCGCCTGTGCAGTGGCCATGTTGTGTGTGCAATTCGCCGGGGGCATGCGTGAGACTGCTCTATGCATGCACGGATGACGCGATCGTGCGTGCGCATGGGGGGGTGCACACACGCCAGCCCTGCGCATGCGCAGTGGCCGGGTTGTGCGCACACATCCAGGCTCAGTGGCACGTGAACCTGTAAAGGTTCGCCATCGCTGGTATAGGGTCTCCTGCCTAAGCAGGGGGTTGGACTAGAAGACCTCCAAGGTTCCTTCCAACTCTGTTATTCTGTTCTATTCTATTCTATTCTATTCTATTCTATTCTATTCTATTCTTTATTCCATTATTCTATTCTATTCTATTCTATTCTATTCTATTCTATTCTATTCTATTCTATATTCCATTATTCTATTCTATTCTATTCTATTCTATTCTATTCTATTCTATTCTATTCTATTCTATTCTATTCTATT
>JANHFM010006549.1:75511-91605 GCA_032468115.1 Grayia smithii
AAGTCCACAAGCCTTAAAGCTGTCAAGTTTGAGGACCCTTGCCGTAACCCAGAGGTCTTGAAAAAATTATTATGCTATACTGGTATTTTATTAAATAATATTTTACACCATTTGGTTTAGAATACTTTTTTTCAACCTCTAAAATCTAGGTGCGTCTTATACTCCGATGCGTCTTATACTCTGAAAAATACGGTATGAAACACTTCTTTTCAAATAATGATTTGCAATGGCTGTTTTGGAAACTGTTCCTGTGCTATACAGGTAGGCCTCAATTTACTAATCATTTTGCAATGTTAAAAGATACCACTATCATAAAATAGGTATTTCACAGCCCATAAAGCATCCCTAGCCACTGTAAATATTTGTACCACCTCTTTGGTCACATAAATGCATGTCAGGATGACATTTCTGACCCATTGAAGGGTTTTGTGGTGATGACTGCAATTTGCAATATTTTTTGTGGATTTCCAACAAAAACAATGCCCATTCGAATGGGTTTATTTACCTAGTGTGGCATTCACTTAATAGTTCCTGTGTAGAAGGCCACAAAAATTCCAGTCACATGTGTGCCTCAGCAAATTTGTTTAATGGAGATAGCGACTGACATTAAGCTTTCAACCAACATCCCTCATGATCGCCAAACTCTCCAGACAGTATGACTATTGGAAATTTTGATGAGTGAGTATATAGAGTACAGGTTGAGGAAAATCATTGTGCTTGTATTTTACACATTTTACACCATTATTAAATGCATTACGATTTACAGAATTAAATGAATTATTTTGCTCCATCAGCAAAATGGGCTGAATGGGACAAAGTATTCTTAGACTGAATCCTTCCAAGATGAAGTTGGTTTTTGTCAATAAAAAAATCAGCAACTTTGGCCCTAGTAGTTATTCTGAATGGGATGGGACTCTACCTGAAAGGATTGGTTCACAATCTGAAGATCCTCCTAGATTTGTGCCTATTGCTTAAGTAGCAGGTGAAAGACTTCTGTCCAGCTTTGGCTGTTTTGTATATTATGAACTACCTGGATCAAGAATAATTGATAATAATAACTTATACGCTGATCACTACTGGTAGCCCTTGACTTATGACCATAATGGAGCTTGCCCATCACAGTCATGTCATGAGGATCATAAATGATTGACTTGATTTTACAATCTGTTTTGCAACAGTCATATGGCAGCCACTAGGGTCATTAGGTAAACAACAGTTGTTAAGGTATACCAATAGTTTGCTATGGGTGCATTTTTGCTAAAAACTTGGAAATAAATTCTGGATTTTGGTAAAATCACAGTTAATGTGCTTTCTGGGGGAAAAAATTATACTCATCATTGATGCTATCAAAATTTGTTCAACCACTGAATGGTACTTACCGGTACTCTCATTTGGCACCTGTCAGAATTTTTGCCTCCCCAGATAGGCAGTCCTACCTACTGTAGGAAATACAACAACCCATCCTGCCTTCAAAAGCTGCCATTTGGCTAGTCACTCATAGCAAATGAGACTAAAGTCCTTAGGTAAAACAATGTCCACATTTTTCATTCTGAAAGAGGACAAGTGAATTAGTAAAAAAAGGACAGTCGCTTGTGAACTGGGTACTTTCCCCCCCACCTAGTAATTGGGGCAGGGGTCTCCAATCTTGGCAACTTGTGGACTTCAAGCAAAGCTGGCTGAGGAATTCTGGGAGTTGAAGTCCACAAGTCTTAAAAGTTGCCAAGATTGGAGACCCCTGAACTTTAGGGAATGCATGACTGGGGCTTTCACTTTCAAGATTCTCAGCCCACACCGCTCGCTAGGTAGCTACTTGGCAGGGAAGCTTTCAAACTAAGGAGGGTTGTCAATAAGCCAGAGAGGGTTTCCCCAGCCGTACTTTGATGGCTCTGTCAATGGAAAGACAATGGATGCCAAGACTTGGAAGCGTTTTAGGACGCTCTGGAAAGTTCCCAGGCCGAGGCCCACTCTATTCCAGGAAGACGTGCGCCTCCCGTCAGACTCGCCTTCCGCTTTCGATTTTCATTTGTGACTCAGCACCGCCACAAGCACCCCAATTCTCCAGACAACTGCTGGTGACGTAATAGAAAGCGCGTGGCTCCCTCACAGACCCCGTATGTGCAGAGCAGTTCGTCTCCTCGCCCTCCCCCACTACAGCGTCCCTCCTCTCCCACCTTCGAACAGCCCCCCCCCCACTCCAACTTCGCCGGGGTGATGATCAGCGCTTCCTTCCCCCCTTCTTTCGCCGGCTTACTTACCCCGGTGCCGATGGAGCTCATGGCGAAGGAAGCCTCAAAACAAACCACCTTCTTAGCTCCTACCCGGAATTTTCCTTTTTTTTTTTTTCGCCCCTTCAGATGGTCACCCACTCGCGCGTCTCAGTCGCTTTTCAACAACGCGCACGTCCATTGGACGCCGCCTCTAAGCGCCTTGACTAAAGATTTCTTCCGGTAGGCTAAGGACACGAGGAGGTGGAGCCAACCGCACAAAGTATCGGGGGCGCGCTCACGAAGGATCGCCGAGTCACTGCGGACGTTTTCGGGGGCGCGTGCTTCACTGAAAAGAAAAATAATGGAGTGATATGCAGTATAGGAAGCCAAAACTGCAGCGCCCGGCTAGCTCAGTCGGTAGAGCATGGGACTCTTAATCCCAGGGTCGTGGGTTCGAGCCCCACGTTGGGCGGTTGTTCTTTTTCTCATCCAGAATAAAATTTAGGGAAGAAAACCAATGATATCAATAAAATCAAAAGCAACAGTAACTCAAAATTTTTTACTACATTCATTAGGTTTTCTGAGTAGATGTGAATAATAATGGACTTGAAATCTGTTTCTGTAGTAGTTATTAGCCACGAGGAAATACAGATGTATAAAGGTGGCAAAGGGACCTAAGGAAAAGAGACCTTCCAACTTTAATTTGTTTAAATATATAAAAGCAAAACAAAAAAACCCACATAGAGTTCCAGTAGGGAAAAAAACAATATGCAAGTATTTCCTATTTATTTCCTCCTGTTTTGTTTTCTATGTTGTTTAATTATATTATCAAGGTAAAAGAACAAAAGGAGCAAACTTTTTTTATTTTTCAGAAAAATTAGCCCGACTTTGCTCTTCTCAAAATACCTACAATATATTTTGCTTAATACCTAGCCTGATCCTTTGTTTCAGAATTGCTAAGTATACTTTCTTACAAAAGGAACTAGGTTTTAAAGAAAATTTTGTTGTTAGATAGGGCATCTACATTACAGCAGATATTAACCCTGTCAGACATTGTCGGCTGGCGGCGCCCAGAGCGAGGGCGTTCTCTGTGAGCGCACCAACCCTCTGGAACACATTACCCACCGACCTCCGGACAGCCCCAGATCTCCGTTCCTTCCGCCGTGATCTGAAGACGTGGCTTTTTAACCAACAAGGCTGACGTGATGATTTTATCGATTGTTTTAATTGCCATTTTAATTTTTAATTTTATATTGCCTGGGGTTTTAATTTTGTATTGCATTTATGATATAATATTTTCGCACTTTTAATGTATTTATTTTTGTATATTTTTGATTGTGTGAGCCGCCCCGAGTCCTTCGGGAGAAGGGCGGCATATAAATGCAATAAATAATAATAATAATAATAATAATAATAATAATAATAATATTCATTTTATACTGTACCAAACTCACAAAGAAAAGGGAAATTATTTTTCTTTAGTCATCTCAGTGTCCTTTGTACACTGTTTTTGGAATCCACTTTGTATTTCTGAGTCATTTCTTGTGTATGCTGAAGCACCACTGGCCAAAATTTAGAAGGCTGGAATATTTAGGCAACAAAAAAATGCAAGCTTCAAACATGACTCACCATTTATAAGCTATGAACTTTACTTCTCAATGGAACTCTTTGAGGATGAGGTCTGATGTCAAAAAGGAGACATGCCAGAAAGATGATTTAAATAGGTCTTATTTTTATTCTAATACCTGATATGAGTGAAAGTTTGTCCACATTGTATCTGCATTAGTGTTGAAAGAAGTCTGTACCTCTTGACATATGATTTCTTATATGACAGAAGATGCCTGAATGTTTTAAGATTTTAGCCAGAGGCCTTAATTCTAAAAATTATGTTGCCTCTTATTCACACACAGAGAGAGAGAGAGAGAGAGAGAGAGAGAGAGAGAGAGAGAGAGAGAGATTTCACTTAGTAACAGAAATTTTTGGGCTCAGTTGTAGTCATAACTTGAGTACTACCTGTTTCTCCGTATTGGTTGGAGACATCATTCAGGAATGGGTTATGCTCTCCTATTCAGATGAAGGAATGAGCCTGTCAAAGCTTTTAAGTCCCGCCTCTGTTGCTAGGAGCCGCTTTTTTGCTTAGTCCTTCAGACTGGATAGGTGTGTTGGAGGTTCTCTCTACTATTTCTGGCTGTTTTCTCCTTATTTCCTTGCAAATCTGGTTTATCTTGGATTGTTGGCAGTGAGTACTCCTTGGGAGTGTTTAGGTGGTTTGGGGGTTCTATCCCCACCTTGGTTTTGGCTTCTGTACTGCTTCTGTAGGCAATTGTTGATTGACCTTTTTTGTTTTGTGCCCTCTGGGGAGGGGGTGTTTGCCTTCTTTTCAAGGTTTTTTTTTGCTGGGTGCTACATCACTGCTGGAGCCTGGGGGATCCAACTCTGCCCTTTTCTGCTGCAGGACTCTGCACTAGCCGCTGCAGGAGCTTCGTGCTCCCATTCTGCCTTTCCAGCAATGGTCTCATTGGGCGGCCATTTTAACAGCATTTTTTGCTGCCCGATGTTTGATTTCAGCCATTTGGCTTCTGCGGCCATCCCACAGTTTCTTCAGCCCCCGATCGCAATTTGAGCTTGGGGGCTGTTTCAGGAGCCTTGTGCTCCTTGGTGCATTGCGGACAGCGTGTTTTGGGACCAATTTCTGGTCATTGCTGAGGACTCGGCCGCCCCTGCATTGATTGACATATGGGCATTTTGTACAGCTTGCTGCTACCCGAGGAATCTAGGAGCTTCGTCCTCCACTGCTCAGTGGCGGCTGGCCATTTTGACTGCCGTGGGGCCACCTGGAAGGCTTTACATTGACCTAGGAATGATGGGCAGCCATTTTGGAGACTGTTTTGCTGCCCGCTCTGGACTTTATTTATTTATTTATTTAATAGCATTTATATGCTGCCCATCTCCCAAGGGACTCGGGGCGGCTTACATAAAACAAAAAACATACAATAAACAATTTTTTTTTAAAAACAATAAAAACACAATTGAAATCAGCATAAAAATTAATAAACACCCACATCAACTCAGCAACATTTGATAACAATGGATCATAGTATTTTTCTTTCATCTCTTCCCCAATGCCTGCAAGGATTGGCATTCAGAGCATAGGAAATCGGAGCCTATTTTATAATGATTTGGTTTCTTCCTGAGTGGTGGTTTCAAAGTGAAGTGGGAGGAAGGAACATTTGTCTATTGGCCTCTCCAACATAGCTGCCATAGCATTTTTCTTTTTATTTCCCCCCATACACCATACACATAGAGTGATGTCATCCATTGAAGTGTCATTGATACGTAGATGATGCACACCACCATCCAGAACTGAAACAGCAATATGGTGCCCTTTTGTCTCGAAACTGTAAGAAAAAGAATAAAGTACAAGGTTAAGTTACTCTTTATCCAGCAACCTTATGGCATTCTAGCTGATTCAGTGTCTCTGAACAGGGAAGTACTCCCCAAAAGAGATTCTAGAATGTAAATGCTTGGCTTTTGTTGATCAGGTGTGGGGGGACTGCAGATAGGTGGACTGGTTTCAGCTGCAGCACTAGTTGTGACCTTTCTAAAACAAGGAGACTCTGGTTTCTGTGACTTATCTTTATTTTAACATATTTTTATTAAAAGTTTTACAAATAACATAATAAAGAGTAAAACACACTAATAAAAAGTAAAAGAAAAGAAAAAATAAAGAAAAAAGTACAGAAACAGAATAGACAAAATAGAAACAAAAAACCTCTGATTTGCTTTGCAGCAAATATAAATACAATTACACAATTATTTCTTGCTCTATAATTGCAAAAAATCTCACTTTTTTCTATCATTCAGGGGTTTTTTTTCCTAATCATCAAAGCTACCAATCATTTCTAATCATGTACATTTTTCCCATGTCACACAAAAAATCCATAAAGGATTTCCAGTCAACCATAAATGTAGAATTGTTTTTTTCTCTCTGAATCAAATAAGTTAATTTAGCTATCTCTACAAATTCCGTCAGTTTCAACCATCACTTCTGTTGTGGGTTGTGACTTCATCATTGTCACCTATCTTTTAGCAGCATGATCTATATGGGGCAGCAGCCTTCAAACACTATTTTCAAGCTGCAGTTAAAAGATCTTCAAAGACAATTTTATTTCACTGGGCCTTTGACTCTACTTGAGAGCCAGTTAAACGTAGTGGCAAAGGCATCAAGCTAGAAAGTGAGTTCTAATCTTACCTTGGGCACAAATCCAGTTGGATAACCTTGGGCCACTCACTTTCTCTCAGCCCTAGGAAGGAGGTAATGACAAACCACTTCTGAAAAACCTTGCCCCCAAATTGGGCACAATTGAACAGAAGAAAATTACTCCAGTTAGGCTTGTTTTTGGCTCTCCTAGGGGATGATTGGTTTACAATTTGATTTAGTCCTAGTTCATTTATTACCAATATTACTTTTATATTTTGATACGTTATAATCTTCTAAGATTATTTGGAATTGGGTAGCTAGAAAGACCTATAAAATAAATAACATTTTAAAAAACACAGCAATTTATTTATTTATTTATTTTATTTTATTTATATGCCGCCCTCCTCCTGAAGGACTCGGGGCAGCTCACAAAAATTAAAACAATATACAATATAAGAGATTTAAAATTCATATTAAAACGGTTTTAAAAATAGATAAAAATAAATAATTTTAAACTCTATCATGTCAGCCAATCTGTTGGAACAGCTATGTCTTCAGGTCCCGGCAGAAGGAGTGGAGGTCAGGGGCGGTCACATGCAGACATATGATATATGTGTTGTGAGCACTGCATTGGCTGCATCAGAGTTCCAAGTACAACTCAAGTACTGGTTTTGGCCTAGAAAGCTATACCTGGTTAGAACCTGGGTACTTGGAAGACCATCTGTTTCAAGAAAAATCAACTTAGGTGCACATTATGGAGAGTATGTGCAGTGGTGGGTTGCTACCAGTTCGCACCGGTTCAGGGAACCGGTAGCAGCAGTGGCGGGAGGCTCCGCCCACACACCAGGATGTCATCAAATACGATCTGTGCAAGCGAACTAGTAGCAAAGGTAAGTGAAACCCACTCCTGAATATGTGAAGATTTTTAAGTGGAACAGCTTCTTGCCTGCCTTTGCTCCTGAGTTTTAGAAAAGCTGTGAAAATAGAATGTTTTGTATGGTGTTTAGAGATCAACATCTGGTCATGAAATGCCTGTTTATATTAATCGCAGCAATGTTGATGTACCTGTGATTTTATTTGTTTTCCTCTTGGCATATCATGCTGATTTACTGTTTTGTTGTTCTATTGTCTTTACTCTTTGAGGTTTTAATTCTACACCACCATGAATCCTTGCAGAGTGTAGTGATACAGAATATAAAAGACATCAATAAATAAATGTTCATGTTTTAAATATAAACATCCGCAATTTTATTTGTATCCAGTTCTGTTGCCTTAGTTCAGTTCCATATTTTAATACTGTATAGCTTATACAGAAATAGACCAATCTGATTTGTAGCACATTTTTTCATACACATATTTAATTGGTAGTATTCATATAACATGCTAAAACATAATCTAGTTAATACATTTTAGGTAGCATATTGGTGAACTCACCTCTGCAGTTAGTCTATTAATCAAAAATATGAGAAGCTGCTAGATAACCCGTAAATTGTTGGATCGTCATTTCAGGGGTATTTCCTTTCCTAAACAGAGAAGCAGAATGACCATGGTCAAAATAGCCAGGAGAGCAGGAGTAACATCTGATTTCCTGCTAGCTTAACCTTCAATAGCCAATGATGAGATTGGTTTACTTGGCCCTCCAGAGAGCTAGGATAAGACCAGTTTACTAAACCTCTGAATAGCAGTGCAGTAGCACTGAAGCACCTACAAATTTAGCCAAATTTCAGTTTCATGGGAATTATAGGTCCTGGATTTTAAACGCATACTGTAAGTTAGCCCATTGGAGGTACCTTCATTCAAAAATGGTGGCCCTATGATGCACCGTTTCGTTCAGTTAAAAGTTATAGGCACAAGAGTTTTAGTAGTATATAGAAGATAGATGGTAGGTCCACTATACCTCCCCTCCCTCTAGACCAGCAAGTGTATATAGAATTAATTTCGTTTTAAGGATCATAAAGCAGCTTAGAAATTAAATATTGGTGTCTCTGTAAGAATGAAAGCAACTGCAATGAGTGAGAAATATATATTTTTTCTTCTATCTATAGCTGCTTCCAACCACTGATGGGGTTGAAGCTAATGATGAATGGTGTCAGAATGCAAAAAGAGCAGAGGCCATTTTCTTCCGTAGGGAAATGTAAACAGACTTAATGATGATTTTGCCAAGATTTTAAAATGTATTTCAATAGTTTTTATATCCTCCTTTTTGTAAATAGCATCAGAGGGGAGAATTTTTTTTTAAATGAACAACTTATACACTTTCTTTGCCTAAATATATGACACGCCTGCAAGCTTCGATTCTTCCTAATTCCATACCCTCCTAATTCCATACCCTGTATGATTTGGAAGTCAAATTTCTTCCATTACTAACTTCATCTTAATAATCATATTTATTTTAACAAAGCATTTCTTTAAAAAATTCACAACATAGGGAGGTCAATTCAATACCATCATTACTATTTAAAAATACTCAGCAACAATTGGGAACCTTAACCTTCATACATCTGTATAAAGCATTGTTCTTTAGAACAAACCCATTGGTTTTTCTGACTTTGCATCTCAAATTTAAGCTGCTAAACTGACAATTACTTATGGGGACATTTCCAAAAATAAAACCTTACAAATGAATGCTACATTTCAGATTTAGAGGATATTTGTGGGAAGTCCAACTGATAACTGGTATATTCGTAAGATCTGCTGGCATAAAAGATGATTTGCAGTTCTATATTTTGTGTTTGTGATGTGTGGATTTATATTTTATTTATTTATTTCATATTTCTTAACCGCCCATCTCCTTCAGAGGAGCTGTGTACTTTGTTACATTTTCAGGTAGCCCTTGATTTATGACAGGTAGCTTAATGACTGTTCAGTTATGTCAGACTCAAAAAGAGTTACTTATGAACCGTCCTTGTGTGACTGTGGCATCACGCCCCAGTCACATAATTGCATTTTGGTCACCTGACAACTGGCTTGTATTTATACCCAGTTGCAGCATCCAATGGTTATGGGATCATGTTTTGTAATGCTTTTGCTATTTTCCAGTAGAAAACACCCATTTGATAAGCTGAATTCAGACTTAAACCATATGATTCACTTAATGACAATTTGCTTAACAATTCTGGTGAATTGCTTAAAAATAGCCATAACATTGAGTCAGGTCATGTGATAACTTGACTTAGGTTTTTGGCAAAAGGACAATATTTTAGCCCATACAGCAATCATTATCTCCCCCTCTGCTTAGTTTTGGGAGGACAGTTAAATAATCCTCTGAATGTATGCTATTCAGAGTTGTAGCATTTAAGGGCTGAAGTACATTTTACATCTGAAGGCATGTTTTTTATCTCGACAATAGTTGTTCCTCTGCAAAGAATCAGGAGGTAGGAGGGGATCATTTAATACATCCCACTCAAATCACACTTTTCTACAATTCCTCATGCTGGAACTACTCTTCTTCTTGACAGATATTATTTTTCAACCATCTATGAACTATCCTTTTTCTAAAAAAGGAAACACAGGAAAAAGGGAAGGTTTAAACACCCTTGTATTCTATTGCAAGCTTCTATAAGGCATCCTTTCTAGACATATTGCAGGAGGTACAACTGAATCTTATAGCTCCAGGCTTCACTAGTAATATCTAGGCCTCCTTAAAACTAATACCCTCTCCCTGGGCACCAAGAAATTATTCTGAGTAAAAGCTGGGTGCTTCCCAGTTCAAAAGCCAAGCACGTTTAGAGTAGTTGCTCCAGAAGGAGCTGGTTTACAGCCTGGGGCTTTTACTGGACTCTCAATTCCCATTGCCTAGCTTTGACTGCAACAGGAGACATGGCCAGGCCAATGCATGCTCAGGTCAATGTCACTTCCTATTTGGAGTACTGGAATTCTCTTGGGGCCTGGTTATCTGCAACACCATATATTCAAGCTAAATCTGCATGTTTAAGTCAGGCTGGCGGAGTGCGTACTGAGAGTCCAAACCTCCAATAAGATATGAGAGGAATTGGGACAACCATTTCACTGGAGCTCCTTTGCGGAGGAGTATGGTATCACCAGAAATAAAGAGTTGTATCATCATTCCCAATATTTAGAAAGCTTTGCAGAACTTGCCATTTTCAAAGTGTATTTGAAAGCCAAGTAGTGAGTTGAAAATATTCTTGGGATGAATGATGCTGTTTTATGATGGTTATAATATACATAATAATCAACACGGTATTTTCTGCTGACTATTCCATTAGCAATTTGTGTTCTCCTTGTAAGGCCACTTAGATCTGAATGGCTGAAGGGTCGTAGAAATATTTTATTTAGAAATAAAAATCCAGTTTCAAATAAGATGAAACTATTTCATGAAAGCCTCTTGCCCCAATGAGAATGAGAAGCAGCAGAAACCTAGTTTATTGGGAGGTGGGGGGAAGCTTTAGAAATGAAATGTTAACATAGGTGTACTTTACTCCCAACATTGACACAATAACAGCAAAAACAAGTCATATAGGAGTAGAAACATTTTATTACAAGTTTTCCAATACAGGCTCAGTGATCGCTGGTTGAGACTCTTGTTGCAAGAGGAAGAGAGGGCTTCATACTGCTTTACTAAGGAAGCGCATCTTGCAATATATGCCCTTGAGGAATATTTTAGTGAGGTAGAGAATATTTCCCTCACCACATTAAAAAAAAAATAAAAATAGAAAAGCACAGTGAAGAAGAGATAATCCAAATTCTAAAGATTTTTATTTATTCAAAAACCCCATGTATTTTATAAAGATATAGAACTTGTCACCAGCAATTATTTCGACTAGTTAAACCAAGGATATGCACAATGAATGCTTTCTGTATATACTCCCAGAATGCCAATTGACGGGAAGTTCTGTGATGCAAGTGGAGATACTTCAGATTCTTAGGTGCCAATTGGTAACTTCAGATTCTTAGGTGCCAATTGGTATAAAGGTCTTTGAAGGCGATCACAGTTCTAAGACTTGAGACACTGATTGGTAGAAAGATTTGAAAGGAAGGGGAAAACTCCAGATTCTAAAATGTTGATTAGCTGGAAAGTGCTAGGATCCTCCAAGGGTGGTGCCAGGAGGAAGCAAGTGTTACGTGCGGGCATTGCGCTCTGTCTCTGCCAGACACTCTCTTACTAGTGCCCGGGCATGAATAATACCTGCAGAAAGAAAGTAAAAAGAGTAAGATATGCTGAATAATGGATTTCAAAGTAGCAACACAAAGTACTATGAGACAGAATTTGCAACTGTAGCATCTTCCCTATAAAACATTTATATATACCTTATTAATTAAATTCAATTAAATTCTGAAGATATAAGGCAAAATGCAGATATGTGAGTTTGAATAAATCAGAAAGACAAGGCACTAACTGGCAGCAATGCAGTACACAACATAAGGAACTGTTGTACAGCTGTCTTGCAGAAACAAATCAACGTTTCCCTATAAGCTAGGTTTATACCTGCTGGGTATAATTCTAATCTAGCAGGTTCTACCCGTTCCTACTGTGACATAGCTATTTGCACTAGTAAGAACTGATTTGGCTGGAAATACTAAGAGCTCTGGCCTTAGGGTTAGGGAGTTATTTTCATTCTTTCCTGAGCAAGACTAGAACTTTAAACCAACTTTCAATTACAAACTCAAAAGTCATGACTTGAAAGAGTTAATTGGAAATTGCCACATTAGTCATCTATTAATCACTGTGCAACATTGTATTTCAGAAGAGGTACGTTTGCAGAATTTCTGGGAAAGTCAGCCACATATATGTGAACTTATGAGGAACCTGAGAATTTCAGCTAGTGCCAGCCTCTGACAGGACAAATTTGAGTAGCTGCACAAAAGTGAATAATTGTACTCATACATTATGAAGATGCTTCCTACCTCTCTTCAGTCGTTCCATAGCACTCTTGCTACCAGCGTATGTAGGTCGTATCTCTTTGCCCATCTCTTCAATTACAGAAAGCAAATCTGTATATGTGCTCTGGGAGCCTTGGGCACCTGGTGGCTTCATAGCCTGCAAGATCAACAGCAGAAATTAAAAACAGGATCCTTCTTCCATTATTTCCATCAATAGGCAAGACCCTCCTCATCCTTATGTGCTCACCTGCACGTAGCCCATAGATGGGGGCCCAAAATCGTTGAACAGAGGTCGAAAGGGGGCAGATGTTCCAGGGACAGAACCAGATGGTGATGGAACACTGGTAGCTGAAAAATAAGTGGCATTAAGATGTCATTAAGCTCGCTGATTAATCTAAATTCTTGGGGCTCATGAACTTCTTGTAAGGGGATAATGCTGTAATTTTGTTACTTCTGTTTGTAGAAACAACTAAGACAACAATGGAAGGATTTGTTTTGAGTAAACTAAGAGGTTTTGTTTTTAAAAAATCTAGAATCAGATTTACAGTATAGGCCTTCTGAACTGCTTGTGGGAATTTGATTCTCAAATGACAAAACATCTATTTGAACAATTCTGCAGGAAAGTTGACATAATTCACACAACTGGAAGAGTTTTATTGTAACTTGTCTATAATCTAAAATAGGGGAAAGGGAATTGGGTGTGACTATTTTTGTACAGAACAAAAACAATATATTATTAATCTTGGAAATTGGTCATCAGACCTCAATCAGTTAGATAAATAGTTGGTTTTTTATGTTCAAAATATTCATTTCAATTCAAGGATGTGATTAACCAACTCACAATTTTTCATGAGTTAAGGAAAAATGTTAATTGCATGATTTCTTCCTAACATAAATACATAACAAATAATTACACAATATATCTGAATATGTTACAACTTTTGGGCACTTATTTGGAAAGGTTTTTTATGTACAGAAATGCATGAATTATGCATGAGTAATATATAAAGAAGCTGAAAAGACTAAACCAAACCTGGAGCCCAGAAAGGATTTTTATAACCAGCATCTAGTTAAAATATATTAATTTTGTATGGCGGATCTTCAATAGTCTATCTAAAATAAGTACCGTTATTTTAATGTTAAGTATTTTATGATTAAATTGTTTCTAAATTTAAATTTGGAGAATGTGATCAAATTTGCATGAGACTGAAAAAAAGAATTGTAAAAAATAAAAAAAGTGTAAAATGTAATGTTTTCACCATTAACAAAATAGAATTTCCTTGGACTAGTACATAACTTGCCAAACCAAGGCCCATATTTATGTACATTACACAAGTGTATGTAGCTTACCTTCTTTCTAATCCTACAAAGTTTATTTAAAAATGCAAATATAGTCACACATACATTTTTAAACAGTTGCTTATATGTGAATGCAACTATTAGTTTATTTTAACTTATGTTTACCAGTCTTTGAATAGAATACTTGTTCTTGCATGTTTATTGTTTTATATCTTTGATTATTTTGTTAGGATTTAAAGCAAAGAAATTTAATTTTAGGCTTCAGCATGTCTTCTCTCTTATTTTAGATTCTAATATTATATTGACATTGTAATCTTATCTGGAGTGACAAACTGGTGCAGAAGGATTCAGCTAATACATATCTTCATTACCATCTGCCTGACTACTGTAATTCACTTTATATGGGGCCACCTTTCCCCTCCTTGTTATTTGTGTACACGTTTGCTGGAGTTTTATGGTATTATTGTTTTAATCATACCTTGGATGTTTTATATCTTGTTAATACATTACATGAGCTACTGATTTTGCCTTACTAGACTGAGACAAGATAGAAGTTTAACAAATAAATGAATAAAATCTCTTGGAAGTATCAGCAAGCCTTCTTTAAGAAATGGAGGCAGAAATTTTTAAAAAAATTATAATGTGAACAGACAACTTCCTCCTGGCTTTTTTTGTCTTGACCGCAGTAGCTTGTGAGTTTTAACTCAACTTCCGGCAGCCAAATATATAACATAAAGCAGAATTTTATGGGTTTTACTGAGAACTTGCTGCCCTGTACTGATCTGAATTCAGCCATTATTCTTGGCTGTCAACTTCATCTTGCTTTTTTCATCCTAACCATGTGAGCCTGACACTCTAAAAGTAGACCACAATTTCAGTATTTTATGAGTAATCCTGCAAATTCTATTATAAAATGATAAGGCAGTTAACAAGTAAAAAGTACAAATGTACACATAAATGGTACACTACTCATCATTCCTATATCACATTATGGTCTACTAAAACTATTCAACTCAGAACAAGTTTCTAAAAATAGAAAACTTGAAAATACAAAGTCCTTCATTGAGAAAAATGGTTATTATTATCCCACTTATAAAGGGTATGTTTTTGGACTATGAATCATTTGGAATTAATGTGTGGTAGAAAGTAAGAGAGTATGAAAGCAATCCAATTACTTTGATCAGAGGAATCCAGAACAATAACTACTTGGGGTTAGCCCCTACCAAGATTGCATACAATTTGGATATCTTTTCTGAACCACTTCATTTACACTATCTGTTTTTTAATTTGTGCAAATGATTCACCTATGGCTACTACAGTGAAGCAAACTATTGCAGATGTTAATTTAGTAGAGATTTCTTCCACAAAAAATGTCATTTCAAAATTGTTATAAATATCATATACAGTTTTCTTTAACACTATCTAATAATGATGGCATCCATATACTTCTAATTAGCATAAAGGCAATGTGTTTTCTAACAAGTGTCCAGCATTTCAAATCACTTACAAGCTTTTTGCACAACCACATCAGCAGAGTAATTACAGATATGCAATTAACTTCTTTGAACTGAAGAAAATATGAGAACTAGAAAAAGAACATTTTATAAAGTGAAAGTCTGCTGATTCTTTTCTTTTAAAACCCTTAGTGTTCTGAGATATCTAATATATGCATGTATTATTAACTAATACATGCATGTATTAGATATCTGCAGAACACTAAGATGCATGGACTAAAATACATGAAGTTTAAATGATAGATTGATCAAATCCAACAGTATTATTCTGGCTGCCTATGATTGTCCATGATGTGGCTGATAATTTACTATCTAAAATCTAAGGACTCAATCAAGAGGACTCCCAAGGAAAAATGGCAAACAAAAGACTGTTCTGCTAGCTGAATGAAGTGACAGTGAGAAAACCAGCATTTTATCATTCCTTTCTGGACAAAGAGAGGACTTGAGATCACCCAGATCAATTGCTCCAGATAGTTGCTCCTCATAAGAAGAATGCAAGACAGCAGTTTCCAGCCCTGGGAATCGAGGGAAATCCAACTTTGCTCAAATCATGGTCTGCACTTTAATGACACTGGGTTTCCATACTTCCTTCTCTAATTACTTTCAGAAATTGCTTGTTAACTGCCTTTCAGCTATTAAAAATCTTTGAATTGACAAATTTTACAACATTAGGTGAATTTCTTTTAATCCCTAGCAAAATAAGATTTAAATGCAAGATTAAAGACTTAAAAAAATTATTGGAACAGTAAATGGGTGATTAGAACATTGATTTTGGAAAGTTACAAATAGTATAAGGGTCCAGATAAATCTGAAAAAAAATTGAAATTAATTGTAAGAAGCGTTCCCATGGGGAAATGTTTTTGTTTGAAAAATGATTTGTTTGGACTTGAAGGTTATACTCTACACTAGAGGGAACTAGAAAGGACTAAAGTTTACAATTAAAGAACTAAAGAACTAAAATTAACTTAATATGGAAAGAAAAAAATATTGCATTATATATATATATATATATATATATATATATGTATTTAT
>JANHFM010006552.1:3491-18415 GCA_032468115.1 Grayia smithii
CCCCCCCCCCCCCCCCCCCCCCCCCCCCCCCCCCCAGACGTTATGTTTAACTCCAAGAGGTGGAGCTCTTGAGTAAGAAGAAAACAATGAAGCGCGAAGTGTACATAGTAAATGTAGGAAACATTTCATCTGGAACCAACTGTGCCAGCTCACTGCTACCATGCAAAGCAGTTCTCATGTCCGTAATGTTTATTCACAAATGTCATGTTTGCTTCCTCCTTGTCGATTTCTCTCAGCGCTCTCATTTACGCCAGCACGGTTTGCGAATTAACATGAAAACGGGAAGGGTGCAGGGCAAAGATGAATCTGCTCTATCCACAGAATCCAGACTCTTGTAAACATGCTCTGAAACGGATTTGTGTGAAATCTTATTTTAGTCCCACGTTGGCATCAACAAGTGGAAAATCAGGTTTTCCAGCTTGCTTGCTTGCTTGCTTATTTATTTATAAAAACAATCTACCGCTTTTCATTTAAAAAACAAAAGCAATTCGCATTTTTTAAAAAAAGCGTTAGGCAGTCGGGATCCGCCGTAAAAGTATAAAAGCAAGAAGCTCATGATTTATTTAAATATCTTGGGCAACTCTGAGTAAAGCTGGCTTAAAGATTAGCCATCTGGGTAAGCTGTTTAAAATTGAAAAGAGCTTCACCTCTGTTCAGGTGTGTGAGCCAGGCGATAACAATGCAAGGATTTGTGTGTGGGTTTCTTCTTGTTGTGTTTTCTGTACATGTGGGTAATTCTTCTAGGTGAAGTGGATCACTGGGTCGGTACTACATGTCCTCCTCAATCAACTCAGCAAAAATAATTGGTTCCTTTTAAAGTCACCTGAGAAATGAAACTATGTGGAATAGTAGGCAGGAAGTTTGAAGTCACAGAACGGTGGCAGAAATGTTCTAGTATCTAAAACATGACCTTGTAGGAATTAAGAGTAGAATATATTTTTAAAAACCGGTCAAACCGCCATCTTTGTTTTTTTTATTTTTCATGGTCTTAACTTTATATCAAAAAGTTAAGCCAAGGGGCATTTCCTGATGTCAAAAAGGAGCTATGGATACTGATGACATGCACCTCTTCTTGGTGTTCCACATGTAGCAAATGAAATACTGGGTACTATTATGTAATTGAACTCAGTGTACTGCTAGTTGCAAGGAATTTCATTTGTCCTGAAACTGTTCCATCAAATGTTTCTTTTAATCAGTTTCATTCTAGCTGGTGCCAAACAGAGCTAATTTATTTAGTGTTTTCAGCAGGTCTGTATGCTTTAATTCCCATGTTTATGAAGGAGCCCACATTTCTCATTTACCATTTTTGTTACAACTTTCACACAATTGGACAAGTGACCTTGAAATGCTAACTGGGAAGTCAGCAGAATAATCTCTCTAAATCTTGTTTTTTTCTTCCTAACTGACGTTTTGAAAAACAAAACAGCAAACACAGAACCTTTGTTGTATTTTCTATAAATATGGCTGTGCGTATAGTCCGCAATTGAACAGAAAATAATAGAAAAATAGTGGTGTGAAAATAGTTTATTCTACAATAGATGCATTTGCCATAGTACAGCTACAAGAATGTTGTAGATGGCTATCAGTCCATTAGAAAGGAAGATAGCAGTTTTCAGGGTAACATTTAAATGCAATTTAGTTTCATTATAGAATAAAGGCTATATAATCAAGTAAATATTTTTATTTGTTATAAAATGTTATTCTCCTCCCTTAAAAATGGCTTAAACAAAATAAATTAGCATATAATTATTAAAATCAGTAACAGATAAAAATAGTATACTATAATGAAAGATTAGTATAAACTTGGTGGAAAACATGAGACTTAACCAATTAGATCATTTTGATTTTAAAGGGTATAATTTAATATGGCTAAACCCAAACTTCCTGCACATATTAGAAAATGCATTTTTACAGGAATAGTGTAATAATGTATTCCTATATGTCTCTCTCAATTACAGAATATTATTATAGAAATAAAGTCGAAATAATAACTACAATAACAAAAGTTTAAAACAAAATACCCAGTTAGAAAACACTTGAAAAATAGCATTCAATTTAATGCTTGCCAAAGTAACAGTTTTTTTCACAAGTAGATTTGGGATTTTTTTCACAAGTAGATTCTCCCAAATGATTATATAAAATCTTCTTAGATTCTGTGGATACATAAAACAAACAAAGAATGATTTAACATTGGGCATTATCTATTTCATCTAAAAAAATACTATGTGGGTAATTTACAATGCAAATAAGGCTTCTGTGGTTTTAATCTTGTTTAGTTCACAGTCTGGTGGATTTTCTGTCCAGAGTTCAGACTATTTCATTCAGTGGCTTCCGTGCACTGTTTATAATTTTTTGCCCATTAGCCTACTCAATCACTGCTGAGCTGTTTACTTTTCTTCCTCTTAAATGTTTCTTTTAATACTCCTGCAAGGGCTGAATGAAAATTTTCCCCTTGCTGTTCTCTCATTTGGATGGGTGGTTCTGATTTGACTATACAAGCTAGTTTGTCCTCAAACTAGCTTGACTATACAAGCTAGTTTGTCCTTCTAATGTAGAGGAAAAAGGTTCCCATTTAGACAAGAAGGGTGGGCCCGCAGAGTCAGCAGAAACAAAAATTTGAAGGCTGAAATGGAAAGAATGTGGAGAGGTTCTGGCTATATTTAGTTGCAAGAGGCTGGTGGTATCCAACTTTCTAGTAGAGAAGAAGCTGTAAAAGATCCTTTTCAGGATTTCAAAGGCAGGAGATCTGTTTGATGCCAATATACTCTCCCTACATATTTTGTAAATAAAGCGAATATTACAAATGTTGCATCTCTTTCTGAGTAAAAACCTAACTGGCTGAATTCCTGCATCATGTTAAATAGTGGTTTGTTTAAATATGGCTTATATATAGTATGCTAGTATAATACTAGCAATGTAGCAGAAATCTCCACCTGGAAACCCAATGTACATAGAAACAGAAAACTCTCAGGTAGGAAACATATGACAAATACGTATAATAATTAATCTTTTTAATAATTCACTTTCAGACTTTGGTTTATAACTTCATTAACAGTTAGCAAATTGCTCAGAGAGTAGCCTCAGTTGGCATACGAGGCTGAATAAGATGGGACTGTTCGTAAGTAGTTAACAATTAAACTAATTTCCTCCAGTGGAATGCAGCCATATTCTTTCAAGTAGCTATGTTCTTGAAGTGCTGGCTTGCTAACAGGAATATCCTCAAATCTTAGGCATTAGAGCAGCGGCCTCCAACCTTTGAGCACCAGGGACTGGTTCTGTGGAGAGAGGTTTTTCTGTGGACAAGAGGGGGCGTGGTTTTTCATGCTGCCTACATCCTGTGGATGGGACTCTGCTTGTTTGCGCAGCCCAGTTTCTGGCATGCCGCAGCCTGGTGCCAATCGATGGACCCGGGTTTTGGGACCCCTGGATTAGAGAGAAGGCGAGTTGCACTAGCCAGTTAGTACAATTAGGCTAGAGCAGGGGTCTTCAACCTTGGCAACTTTAAGCCTGGCAGACTTCAACTTTCACAATTCTTGTAGCTGAGGTCCACCAGGCTTAAAGTTGCCAAGGTTGGAGACCCCTGAGCTAGAATGCTTCACAAAACCCCCTAACTGGTACAAGTTAAGGCTCCTTACATAGCTCTAACATCTCTAGCATAGATATATTTAAGGATCAACGGGAGATGTAAAATGTTTTCCACATTGTCTTGTTTTTAGTTTTAAAAAGTACTGGATCTCCTAATGCAGTGGTTCTCACCCTTGGTCTGTGGACCCCTGGTGGCCCCGTGATGTCATCACAGGGAGTCCACGAAGGCTTGAAGAAACGTTATGATTTAAATCTTGAGTTAAGTCTTGGTGGTCTGTGGCCACAAAAGATATCTAAAGGTGAGTTGAAGAAAAAGTTGAGAACCACTGTCCTAATGTATCATGCTCATATGACAGAGTGTGCATGACTAGATTAATACACACTATTCCACTGTGCCTTAATTCATTTTAATCATAGTTCATTGACTATGCCATAAAGGACGGCTTTACCTTTTACATTAAATTGCAATTTTCTTAACTACGATTTATTGAATAAAGGCAACTGGCCAGGTTCTCATTTTGTAATCCATTATGTAAAAGCACAATGGCTGGCTTCACATATTATTAATGAAATATGTGACTCCAGTATATGCATGAATGAGTTAGGGCTAGTGCACGAGCGTCAAACCTGCGGTGTCACATTGCCTTCATGTGACATTTTGCAATGTTTTTCCCATTTGCAGAGCTGGGGTGGGCATGGCCTGCTTGTGACCCATCCAGCCCGCAAGCTGCCAGTTTGGTACCCCTGAGCTAGTGGATCAAGGTCCAATAGTCCTTCAGATTCTTGTAGCCCAGCATGGAAGAAATGTAAATTTTCTAGGTGAACCGAGGTGGCGCAGTGGTTAGAGTGCAGTACTGCAGGCTACTTCAGCTGACTGCTAGCTGCAGTTTCAGCAGATTGAATCTCACCGGCTCAAGGTTGACTCAGCCTTCCATCCCTCCGAGGTGGGTAAAATGAGGACCCAGATTGTTGGGGGCAATATGCTAACTCTGTTAACCGTTTAGAGAGGACTGTAAAAGCACTATGAAGCGGTATATAAGTCTAAGTGCGATAGTGCTATTGCTATTTTTCAAGATGCTTTTGTCAGAAGTTTTAAGGATGTCTAATTAGGAGTAGATACCAGTATTAAATTCAGATAGACCAAAGAAGGAGGGTGAGAAAGGAAAGAAGAAAGCATTTAATGAAGTACAGAGCTTCTGAAATGTTTGAGAATAACAAGATTTGGTCTCTAGAATCCCTTTTTATTAGTCATTGACTAGAGCTATTGTATGTATAACATAAAGTTTAGTATAGTTATTTTATTCTAAAATTATTTGGCTAATTTAGCAGAGCATAAGTGGATGGTTATTCATGTTGATACTGTCAATTAAACAATTACAAGCAAATAGGAAAAATCCTACTAAATATAAGTGTTACAAAACTTAGGATATTTTGGAAAATACTGTTTTAAAGGTTTTTAGCTCAAATTTGTTTTTATACAAAGAGAGGCCAATGTAGTAATTTTATTCGGTTTCAAGCATGAATGCCATTTGTATTCAGCCGCTTTTCAAAGGAAAAAAGGAGGCTCCTGAAACTCTTCATATGACAAGATGGCACAATTTCATTTTTTTTATAATAAAAATCTATCTTGATTTCATAGTTAACTAACTGTACAAATATCAAATTCAGTATATTGGAAAGAAAAGATTAGTTTCTTTCAACATGGCTTCTTTTCCAAGTAGTTTAGAAGCAAGCATTTAAGGCAAATATTGTTTCTCACACTGTTCTTTTTTGCTGTTTTACATTATTTCTGTCAGATACATACACAGAGAAAGAAAGAAAGTGAATGACAAACTTTCTAAAATAAAATCTCACTTTTTCCCATTCTGAATTATGTAACTTATTGCAGACTGACGGTAATACACCAGGTGAGAACTACTGATAGGCATTGGAAGATGGTTTTGGAAGGTGCCTGAGAAGGTTACAAATAGCCGTAATCATTGTAAATACATGCCAGTGGTCAAGCACTTGAATTTTTATTACGAGACGACAGGCCAAAATGGTCATAAATACAAGGACCAGTTGTAAGTCACTTTTTTTCAGTGCCACCAAGTCTCCCTCTTCAGTGTCATTTGAACTGTAAGGGATTGTGAAGCAGGCTGTGGTGTACCTTCTCAAGTCATCATTTGATTTATTGGTCCTTTGTGATGACTTGAGTATCCCTGTGCCGTCTCCAGCCTATCTTTTTTAGGCAAGTTGGTAGAGAGGGTGGCCTGGCCCAGCTCCAGAGTAGGAAATGGATCTTTTAGACCCTTTTCACTCGAATTTCAGGCCACGGTTTAGTACAAAGACATCATTAGTGATTCTTGCTGATTTCTTGTGGTGGAAGCCATGATGGAGCTGGTGTGTCCATCTTAGTATTTCTTGCTCTTTCAGTGGCTTTTAATACTATTGGCACGGTATATTTTTAGAACAACTTAAGAGGGTGGGCATGGGAGGAACCATTTTGTGGTAATCATCTTTCTTCCTTCCAACACCAGTTTCAATTGGTGTTAACCAAATGGGAGAGATCATGCCCACAGTCCCTTACTTGTGCAGTGACAGAGGGTTCAGTATTCTCTTCCCTTCTTCTTAACTTCTATATGGAAACATTGGATAAAGTCATCTCCTGGTTTGAGTTCAAATATCATCAATATGATGATTCCCAGCTGTACACCAGGACCCCAAGCTGAGCAATGAAGTCAAAATTCTAACGAGTGCATGGAAGCTATTCAGGTCTGGATGGTGAGGAATAGACTGAGATTCAATTCTAATAAGATCTCCCTCACCTCCAAATCTGTGAAGACATTTCATTATTGCAAAAGAGTTGCACATTCAATAATTGTGCATAATCTATGTATCCTCTAGCATTCTCACCTTTTTATGTTGCAAGTGCAGCTGCAGCAAAGAGAACCTTTTCACAAGTTGTGTCCTTACTTAGGCTAGGAAGCCTTTGAGACACTCATGTCTTTTTTTTTTTATTCCAATTTATATGCCGCCCTTCTCCGGAGACTCAGGGCGGCTTACAATTTCTTAAGCACAAATCAATGTGCTTAGTAATTCATTCATTCATTCGTTTATTTTTTAGATTTGTTTCACCATTTCACCATGTTTGTGATTTGATGATTATTTGTTCTTGTGATGTGAATATTGCTTTTTAAAAAGAATGTGTTGTATGGATGGATGTCAAAATGTCCATCTGTTGCCATCAAGGAGCAATGAGAAGCATAGAGAGAAAAAAATAGAGTGGCTAAACTGAAAGAATAATGTGTTTTCAGTAATTTTTGCACTGGATCGTTGCAGACTGGCCAAACCCAAACAGGAACAAGTCAATGTTCTGTGTTCAGATGACAAATAAAATAAATCAGGGCTTGTAAACAAACCATGGCTTGTCACTGGGGTTTGCCGTCTAATGTACATTTTGTTATAATCACAGATTTCATAGTTAGAGGCTGTTTAGGACAACTGAGATCTTAGATTTCATTATTGCAGAGTTCATATATCCATTTAATTCAGTGTCCCTGTTGGATGCAGTCCATTTAGAAGCTCAACATACCTAGTTTCCTCCTAGCTTCCGCAGTAAATGGTAAAAATCTCCCATCATCCAAAAGACTAACAAATCTTTGCTAAATAAACTTATACAGAATTGTTCAGCGAGCTGAAAATCCTGGGAAGTCATATTTAATTATAAAATGTATCAAACTTCTGTGACTCTAAGTTGGCCTAATCAAAATGATTGCCTCTTCGTGTCATCCTGTATCAGGTTTACTGTGAAGGTTAACTGAGAAGGGAATCCCACTGATTTTCATAAGCAGCCCAACCCCCTTGGTGTCAATCCTGGCTACTAGCCCAGAACAGAGCAACTGATAAACCATGCTTGTCTACATATATTCAGTCTGTGAGCTCTACAAAACAATGGGAGCTCACACGGAGCTCTTCCCTTGGTCCTCCTAGAAGACAGGGACAAATCAAAGTCCTCTTTGGGCGGGATCTCTGGACTCCAACACTCTCCCGCTCTTGCACTATTCCGTGCATAATTGCAACACCAAATCCAAATGTTTATGAAAACTCCAAAGATGATAATAAGGCAGCCCTCATTTCTAGGGTTACTAGATCTGAGCTGGAAAAAACTGCCCTCCACAAGGCAGAAAAGAATAAGATGCTCCTACATCTCTTTGCCACCATCTTTGGTGGCATCATCTGGTAGCCCGACTATTTTTACATGCCAGCTACATGGTTCCAGGTCATATAATCAATTCATTTCTCCTTTCGGGAAGTTGTGGCTGACATATTTGGTTTGATCTAATCTAATACAGGTACTCTTCGACTTACAACTGAGCGTAAATTGCTGTTGTTAAGTGAGCCATTTGTTCATTTGACCACCTTTCTTGCCTCAGTTGTTAAGCGAATCACCGCAGTGGATAAATTAGTACCGTTGTTAAGTGAATCTGGCTTTTCCCAATTGACTTTGCCTTTCAGAAGGTAGCAAAAGGTGACCACGTTACCTTGGGACACTGCAACAGTTTTAAATATGAGTCACCCAAGGATCCGAATTTTGATCACTGCGAACGCTACAACGGTTGTAAGTGGGAAAAGCGGTCATAAGTCACTTTTTTTCAGGGCCGATCTAACTTTGAACGGCCACTAAACCAGCCGTTGTAAATCGAGGACTCCCCTGTAAAAGGGGAAGGAGGCCCATCGGGGAGAGCCAGGCTAAAGATGTGGTCGTTAAGCAGTTTTGAATTCTAAGCAGAGCCTCTGGCTGGCCGCTAACCCACCCGCCGCCTGAGATTCCTGCCCGAGCTGGCCGTAACAATACTAACAAACCCCGGAGTCGAGAGACGCGCTTGATTTCAGAAGGCCACGTACCCGACCGGCCACCTCACATGGCTGCAGGCGAAAGACGTGAGCCGGGAAGCGCCACGCACTCCAGCCCCAGCCGCGGCAGCCGGAGGAGTGGCTGGGCCCCGGAATGGCGCCTGGGTGGTGATGATCGAATGTTGCAACACGCCTCGTTCTGTCCCCCGCACGCTCGGCCTTCGGATTGGTGCATCCGGGAAAGGCGAAAAGGAAACGTGTTCTGAGCCGATCCCGGAAGGAAGGGCGCTTCAGAGGTAGGTGCCGTTCTCTTTGCAAAGCTCCGGAACTCTGCAAGGTCATCTGGTTGCACGGGTGGCTTTGATCGTGGGTTACTCCAAAAGAGTAGCCGCAGAGGCTTCGTCATGCGCGTTAGAACTTTCTTTTTCCGTGTCATATAATATAGGTGGGTATATGCATAGTTTTGTACGTGTGTGTGTGTGTATATGTAGTTATGTTTATGTAGTGTTTATTGGAGATTGGGGACTCTTTGAGAGCTGTAGGCAACGAATTTTCATTTTAATGTACGCTGATCAGTGTACATTCAAAATGACAATAAAGTTATTCTAAGTCTAAAAAAACAAACAGAAAACCTCTGCCAACACCTCATTTAAGTATAGTTTGGATTATGGGAGGGTGTTGGGATTGAAATTGGTGTGGGCTCCTGTAATTGAATCTCTAGTTTGCAGTTTCCTGGATATCTAGAAAAAGATTGATACGGAAAATGAAAATAACTAATCCTCCAAAATCAGTTTCCGCCTTCTCTCTTTTGGTGCCCAAGCAGGGAGGTGACCTGGGATTGCCAGAGGATAAGGAACAAAGTCCTTGTGAACAGAACTGGATAATGAAGTTGCAACACTTTGTTCTGCCCTTTTAAAAGTCTTGTATTATTAGTACCCTTGGTAAATAATGAAAAAAACATTAAAAAAAAACATTTTTAACCTGCTTTTTATAAAGCATAAGGAATAGATTCTACTGCGAATGAAATTCAATTTTCTTTCCTAATAATTTATATGGCACAATTTTGTTTTACAGGATGTGCAGCTCTAATTTCTGGCAATCAATTAGTGTCGTTTCTTGTGTACCCTGCAGAAATGGATTCCGAAGCAGTTACAAAATACTCGAAACTGCATGCTAAACCTCTGGGACTTTTCCTTCAATATGGAACGGCTGGATTCCGTTGCAAGGCAGAAAACCTCAACCACGTCATGTTTCGTATGGGACTGCTGGCCGTCCTGAGATCCAAGAAGACCAAATCCACTATTGGTGTGATGGTTACAGCCTCTCATAACCCTGAAGTAAGAAACTGAGCTTTGCAGAGGGAGGAGAGAGCTCTGGTTCTAAAATTATTTGGGCCTTGAAAACAATGTCTATTAACTGTTATCTCTCTGTTTAATTAAGACGCCTAGTTTAAACTGGAAAATGTTTCTTTTTAATTTAGCATCGTTTTAGAATACAGGTAATCCTCGACTTAGGGTCGGCTGTTTAACGACCATTTGAAGTTACAGTTACCTCAGAAAATGGGATTGTGGCTCATAAAGCACCGTTATAAAATGACATGCCCTGTTGGTCATATGACTGCATTTTAGATATTGAACACAATTTAGCCTTGAGTTACAAATATTCTGTCGGTGTAGTTTGGGTGTTTGAGAGTTGACTCAGATTTACAACTGGGTGTATCGACTGCAATTTGTGACTTCTTTTGCAGATTTCTGGCAAAAACCACCCACTTTGGAGAAGGGATTCACTTAATGACTATGTGGTTCCCTTAACAAATGTGTGGTTTTAACTTACGACTATTTCTTAATGGCCACTGTAAAAACAGTCAAAAAATTGGGTCCAGTCATTTGGGGGCCTTGGCTTATGATCACAATGACTTATGACTGAAATTCTGCTTCCAATTGTGGTTGTAAGTTGAGAACTACTTGTAGTGTTAAGTGTAAACTATGTGTTAAATCTGATTGAGTCATTAATTAGATAAAACCTGTACTTCCTGGAACTTTTTTATAATGCTCTCTGTCTTCTTTGTTCAATTATTTACAATACAAACATATGCATGTTTACTTTGAAATAAATCTGACTGAGTTCAGTGACGCTTTTTGCAATATAAGCACGAATAGGAGTGCCACCTCTGACTTTTCAGTAACATTAAATCATTTTACCTTTTTAGACATTCTTTTTGAAAAATTACTTAAAGTTTTGGTATGATTGATTTAATGAATGTTTTATTTTTATTTATTATAAAAGTGTTACACTTCAAAACAGTTTTCCTTGGGCAATTTACAACACTAGTTTAGTTAGTTTAGTTATAGTTATAGTTCATTGGACTTGTATGCCGCCCTTCTCCCGAAGGACTCACACACTATAAAGGTGTGTAAAACCTTTCAGGCATTTTAAAGTCAAAGCAGTCCATTCTGCTCAAAGCTTGAAGCAAATGTTTAGAGTTCCAAACACTTTGATTTTTCAATTTTACACACTTTAAATATATATCTTTGCGTCAGAAAAATGAAATCTTTTTTCTAAACTTGCCATCAACTTTGATAGTGATAATTTTCTGCATTCCTCCAGGAAGACAATGGCGTGAAGCTGATTGATCCTTCTGGGGAAATGTTGGCCCCTACCTGGGAAGAACATGCCACATTCTTGGCAAATGCAGAAGAGCCTCAGTTACATTGTGTCCTGACTGAGATCTGCCAGAAGGAGGCGGTAGACCTTCAGAGCAAGGCCTTCGTTGTGATTGGTAGAGATACACGGTAAGCCAGAAAGTCGATACATGTCTTTCAGGTCAAAGGGCAATATATATGTTCACCAGGCTTTTCATTGGGATCAAATGAATTCACAAGAAAGATTCACCTGGAAATTTTGGCACTTGTGGTCTTGGGGGGTGACAGAAAGTGTTGGATAGCCATAGTTACTATGGTGCCTTTTCAGGCAGACTAAATACATCCATCTCCTTCAACTTCAACTCCTACAACAATCATGTGTATAAATTGGGAATTGTATTGTCTTGTATTTTCTGTTAGGGATTGTACCAGTAGAGGCTAAACCACTTTCGTTGTATACATAATGTACAATGACAATAAAGGCTATTATTATTATAACTTTACTTTCACACCACAGTGAGAATAGTGTGGTATAGACCTATAATAGCTTGTATTCATCCATGGTTTCCTGATGGCTGTTTATACATCTATTTTGTGCTGGTTTTGCTTATAGAGAGAAGCTGGGCAGAGAAGGGAGGAGGTGGCTGTAGGTGTTGGGCTGGCATTAAAGGGGAATCTTAAAAACAAGAACAACTGGAGGGGAACTTGGGAAAAGAAATTGAATTAATATAATACCTGGTAGCTAAGATGGTCCTAGACCACAGGTGTCAAACTTGCCCCATCACATTGCCATCATGTGGTGTTTTGTGATGTTTTTCCCATTCGCAGAGCTGGGGTGGACATGACCTGTGCGTGATGCATTCAGCCCGTGGGCCACCAGTTTGATCCCCCCCCAGCCTAGACAATTCTGTTGGTTGAAGATCTTTGGTTTTAACAACACAGGCTGGAAAAGCTGAGGTGGATTGGGGAGGATTTAGAAAGCTGAAGGCTTATTGGTTTGCGGGCAACCTCAGGGAAGCTTGCTGATGAAATGCTGGGAAGACTACTGAAGTTCTGAAGAGTGGGATCGCTCATGGGACATGGTCTAGCTTGCACAGCCTCCTCCTGCCTCCTCCCCCATGGGACGTGACATGGTCATCCCTCATGGGACATGGTCTACACTGCACAACTACCGTGCCTCCACCCCCATGGGACATGAGCCTGTTCCTCCCTTCCTCAGCTTCAGTAGCATTTTCCTTTCATCCAGCTCAGCATTGGCTTTAATCCTCTCTGAGCAATGGCACCTGAGACTAGCTCTGTTGACCGTCACCTACTCGGGTGAAGGCACTAACTCTTTAGTAGTCCACATAAATCACCTGAAGTTCTTTAAGAAGAAAGATGGAAAGCAGATGTATAAACTATATCAGGTAATAAATAGATGCCATATGAATCGTTGGGAACACCATAATTCCCATTCCCGCCAAGGTTTTTTGGTGGATCCTAATAAAAAACCTGCCTAGAACTCTCTGAGTTGCTCAGCTGCTGTCATTTCTTCCCTTTGCAGCATGAAATCTTTTATTTGGCTAGTATTTGTGTTTTAGCTTGTATTTTGGTGTAGTATTTTTAACAAAGGGTTTGTTTGTTTCTATGTTCTGCATGCAGGCCAAGCGGCAAGGAGCTTTCTCAATCAGTAATTGATGGTGTATCTGTCCTTGGAGGTCAATATCAGGGTATGTTTGCTCTTTGATCACCATTTGGTTACTTATCCTATTTGGTTCGTAGAGGTTTAAGGAAACTATTTTGCAAGTCTGGAACTTGGTGGCAGAATTATGTTTTGTATGCAGGGCGTCTCTGGTTCCATCTTTGAAATCCCCAGATAGAGCTGGAAAAGATTTTAATTGAAATCCTGGAGAACTATTTGGACTTGTAATATAAGTCCCACTTAGTCAGCTGCCTGGCTCAATGCAAGCCAGGAATGGAACTTCTAGCCCTGCAAATGTGTTAACTACAACTCCCAGCATTCCTTAGAATTGATTTTTGAATGGGCTATTGGGAATTGTAGTTCCACAAAATCTGGATTATTGCACTTCCCTTTTCTGGTAAAGGGCTTTAGTTGTGCATAGGTAAATGAGGAGACCTGGTGGCATAGTAATTAGAATGCAGTCTTGCAGGATGACTCTGCCCACACAGTAGGAGTTCGATTCTGATCCGCTCAAGGTTGACTTAGCCTTCCATCCTTCCAAGATCATCCAAAATGGGGGCCAGATTGTTGTGGGCAATATGCGGACATTGTAAACTGGGCAGAGAGGGCTGTAAAGCATTGGGGGGCAGTATATAAATCTAAGTGCTATTGCTATGGATAAATGAATGTTTGACTCTTCTCTCTCTCTTACTAGACTATGGCTTAGTGACAACCCCACAGTTACACTATATGGTCCGTTGTCATAACACTCATGGTACCTATGGAACGCCAACAGTGGAAGGCTATTATCAAAAACTCTCCAAGGCTTTTCTGGAGCTTACAATACAGGTAAAAAGAACCATCTTCCCTAAAGAGAAGATGTGGCTTGGATTCTTAAGTGCATTTATCAAAAATTCATGAAAAATGTTCTCCCTAGAAGAGAGTCCTTTTAAAACTAGTCATAACCCCAGCTAGGGTATTAACACTCTCAAAGCATGAGCTAATGGATGAAAATGGACTTTTATCCTACTGAAGAAGAACCTTCTTAGGAAAGTTTGCTGTTCTTCACCTAACTTGCTTTCGAATATGTGTAAAATATTTTTCCTGAAGCAGATGTATAATCGTGAACCAAAATGAACCGTCCTACATCTTTTATTTATAGTACCCAAGGTTTTACTACTGAAATTCATTTATGACATTTTTAGCTTGTACTTGTTATTTTTATAAAATATTAGCTGGATGCCTATGCTTCGCTACAAAATTATGTGATCAAGCGTGATAAATTGACATTTAAAGCCTGAAACTTAATGTAGAATGTGTAACTCTGTAGCATCAGAGCGTGTTAATATAAGGCAAGTGGCAGTTGGAACAGAGGGGGAGAGGGAGTAAAATGTCCCAGCCCACAAGTCAGATGAGTCATGTGCTGGCCACGCTCATGCCTAGTTTAGCGAAGGGATAGCATCAAAGCGTGTTAATATAAGGCAACTGGCAGTTGGGACAGAATTCCTTTCAGGTGGGGAGGGGGAGTAGAATGTCTAGCTCCTTAGCATCAGAGTGTGTTAATATAATACCGTATATCAAATACTAATGATCTGTTGGTTGTTTCAAAAAATCCTTTCTTAGCGAGCACCTAGAAGCCAAGAGGAACATATGTGCCAAATTTCAAGTTTGTAGGCTTTACTGTCCTGGAGATTTCATGATGAGTCTTTGGCCTCAATTTACCTCCTTAGAGCAAGCAGAAACAGTCCCTTGAGCTTCAGCACAGCCTGATTAGCACATTGATTGTCTTGACTGTCAGCTGTTCCAGACTGCAGCAATTGCCATTGCTTGCTCTGTGGGCCTCTGCAGCTTGCAGCAAGGAAATAAATTGCTGGAAGATTTTTTTTTCTTGTGCTAATCAAGCTCTGCTGAAAACAAAAATGAAAGTAAAGCAGGCTATTTGCTGCAACAAGGTAAAATTGCTGGGAGGCAGAGGCAGATTTCTTTTTCAGCAAAAAAGTCTCCTCCAAGGAAGAAGCTTCAGAAAATAAGTCTCCAAACAGAGCTTCAGAAAAAAAGCTTCAGAGACTTTTTTTTCTGAAGCTCTGTTTGGGAGGCTTTTAGAGGCAGAAAAAAAAAAGTTTTTCCTGAGTTTCAGAAGTTTAGAGGCAGAAAAAAAAGCAAGGCACAGAGCTCATAACCATGGAACCTACTGCTAAAAT
>JANHFM010006552.1:47946-58062 GCA_032468115.1 Grayia smithii
CGTATAAGACGACCCCCCACTTATCTGAAGATTTTAATGGGTTAAAAAGTCGTCTTATACGCCAGAATTTACGGTATTATTTTTAAAATAATACCCATTTTCATTACAAAACACAAAAACAACTGGTTCTTTATTCTTTATTAATGTATTTTTAATGCAAGGAACAGTAGTTACAATAGCAATTTAACTAATTAATTACAACAACTAATATAAAGTTTAATTAAAGTCATTTTCATGCATGTATGTATATAGCAGGAATGTCAAACTCGTGTTGTCACGGCGGCATCACGTGACGTAATGAGACTTTTTCTCCCTTCACTAAACTGGGTGCGGCCAGCGCAGGATGCATCCGGCCCACAGGCTATAAATTTGACAGTCCTGGTGTATAGGTAATACTGAACAACAGTAATTGGGACTGGAATTTCCATTGCTAAGCAACACCATTGTAGAGAGTCATGTCACATGACCATACTACTTAGCAATGGCAGTTCCAATTGGCTGATTAAGCAAATCACGGGTCATTAAGCAAGGACCTCACATTATCACAATATCTGGCTTCCTACTCACTTCCCCACTGACTTTGCTTGTGGGAAGCTGGCAGGGAAGATAGAAAATTGTGACCATATGACTACAGGATGCAGTGGTGTCAGAAATCTGCCAATGTCCAGATTGCAATTTTGTGACCTCAGGGACATTGTGACAGCTGGAACTTCAAGAACTGTAACTATCATTTGTGAGCGCTGTCAGAAATTCAAACAATAACCGAATGAGAGGTCATTGAAGTAGGACAATTGGTAAGGAAGTAAGTGGTGACTGAGTATCCACACAGGAGTGAGTGCTGAAAGTTGAAAGTGAGTAATTAGCTAAAGGTAAAGATTCCCCTTGCAGATATGTGCTAGTAGTTCCTGACTCTAGGGGGCGGTGCTCATCTCCGTTTCAAGCCGAACAGACAGAGCTGTCCAAAGACGTCTCCGTGGTCACATGGCTGGCATGACTGAATGCCAAAGGCACATGGAACACTGTTACCTTCCCACCAAAGGTGGTCCCTATTTTTCTACTTGCATTTTTTTACATGCTTTTGAACTGTTAGGTTGGCAGAAGCTGGGACATGTAACGGGAGCTCATCCCATTACGCGGCACTAGGTATGAATAATTACAGGCATATATACTCATTCAGAATCAGTTAAAACAGAACCAAAAACAATGCTTGATTTAACTAGAAGGAAAGTTCTTACCACAAATTTCTAACACAGTATAACCATTCTTGTGGCAAGGGAAAAGCCTATCCAGTTCTTCTATTTAAATAATTATTTAAATTATTTGGAAAGAAAGTAGTCCTTGTTTAGAGACTGCCTCAGACAGTGACTGCAATTACAACAGTGATGAAAGTTACTTTGCCACCAATGTCCACATTTATGAACTTTGTAGCATCTCTCAGTCAGGTGCTCACCATTACAGTTGATACATGTTATTCTATGCCTCATCTGTTACTTTCTACCTCCCCACTTTGCAGAGGAGAGAAATTGCCTAAACAAGTGATCTCTTCCTGAGCTGCTTTTCTCCACATTACAGTGCAAACCTAGAAAGTGCTAAGGAGATAACAAGGTCAGTTGTGTAACCTTAATTAGTTGATTAGAATTCTCCCAGCTGCTACTTGAAATTAACAAGACTCTATAATCAGTTTCACATTAAAGGCTTTAGTTTGCCTCCAAAGTAGCTTGTAGTTGGCAGCTAGCCCATTAGGCAAAAAGCCTGTGCTGATGCAATCCTTTTGATGTGCATTCTTCATTGTGTGCCTGTTACTCTCTTGTAATCCTTTCTTCTCCAATGAACTTAACTACAAACATCAAGCCTTTTCTTGCTAATTATCCCAGAGCATTCCAAAGGGGGGGAAGTGAGGGAAAAGGGCTCTAAGTTTTGTCCTTTTATGTACCTTCCTTATGAGTTGAATTACTGGTGCTCTGAAGTCACCCAGATACATGCGATTGCATCCTTTTGATGCTGTAAAGCAGGGATATCAAACTCCTGGCCCATGGGCCGGATGCCTCACGTACTGGCCATGCCCAATTTAGTGAAGGGGGAAAAAGTCCCAATATGTCATGTGACGCCGCCATGACGACCTGAGTTTGACACCCCTGCTATAAAGCAAAGTTGAAGTAAAAGACCAAGCACAGTTGCAATCATACGATTTTTTACTTAATGACCATTTTGCTTAACAACTGAGTCACTAGTCCCAACTGTGGTAGCTAAATGAGGACTACCTGTACTTAAACTGTGTGAACCAGTGGTGGGTTGCTCCCGGTTCAGCCCGGTTCGTGCAATCCGGTAGCAGTGACGGTGTGACATCACCGAACCGGTTCTCTGCGCCCGGGAGCTAGGCCCACGCGCACGCCTGTACTTACGGGTTTTTTCCCCTTGGTAACAACTGTGAAACAAGCACTCTGCGCATGCGCAGAGTGCTTGTTTCCAGCTTTTTTCAAGTAAAGTAGTAAATGCGCATGCACCGAGTGCGTGTTTGGCATGCGCCCCGATCACACACAAAGCGCGTGCATGAAGAGAACCTGTAGTAAACGTAAGTAGAACCCACCCCTGGTGTGAACATGTTGTTATTGGTATCATACCTTGTCCTTGGCAATAGCTGGTGGTTGCTTTAAGACTTCTTTCACTGTTTGCATTACAGTTTCAGTTCTCATAACACTGATGGAACGAACTAGCTCCACTAGCAGCAGCTGTTCTTCACTGGCACTAGGAATCACCTGATAAGAAAATTCCACCACTGGTATTGAATCTCAGAGAGTCAAGTCACAACCATTTCAAAGTCACTTATAAGAATTAGGCTGCAACCATATGCCACCTTAATTTGGTATAAACACTACTGATATATAACATTGCATCAATGGCTGAATTAGCATTTTGAGACCACTTGGATTAAAAGCAAAGAACTATATATTATTTTTTTTAAAGTTGGATATTTCTTCATGTAGCCAAATTGGCTGTATTACTTCTACACACCTATATGTGTTACCTACCCACCTACAAATGCATTACTTCCATCATTGTTAAAAACCAACCTTCAACTCCAGTTTTACTCAAAACGTTTCATAATTCTACTCTTTTTGCTTTACTGTAATACTTTCTCTAAACCGACAAGTGTATAATAAACTTTTTGACATGCACACATTTTTATTAATTTATTTAAGACTAGCTACAGTATTCTATACATTTTTCAACATTTTTGCAGCATTATTTTCTTTGTTTTTTTCAACAATACCACTTATAAGATTCATTTTTTTTCTTTGTAATTCAACATACGATTGTTATTCCAATATAAATCTCCTTTCAACATCTGTCATTCTAAATTTTGTCTTGAATCGTTTGACACTTTTATTTTTAAATTTGGTTCACTCCTCTAGAAGTTCCCTATTTAACCCTTTTTCACCCAATCCCAAAACAAATGTTTTATTCTATTCCATCAAAATAATTCTGTATTTTGTCTTTTCCTAATTCCTGGCTCTCATTGTGTGTGCTTTTTTGCAACTATTTTTTCTTTAAACACACTTTATACAATACTTTTCTCTCATCCTCATTTTCTGAAGCAGTCATTCTCTTACATGCATTTTTCCCACTTGCAGTCTTTCTACTTCCTTATTCCACCAGACAGCCTGTTTTATATTTCGCTTTAGTATAACTTCAGTCACTTTTGTGGCATTCTGTAACAGAATTTCCTTTATTCTGTGCATCTTGTGGCAGTTGGCATCTTTGTTTCTTTGTGTCTTGTTAAGACTTCTTCAGATTGGCTATTACTGATTACCTCAAAGTACTGTATCATGACATTTCTCAAGTCATAAAAAGTAGAAAGAATTTTCTTTTTTTTTAATGATGCAGAATTAATGGAAGCAAATACTTGTGGAATTAAGAAGTGGAATCATCCTAGCTGTCTGAGTCGGGTGCTATAGACCAGAGGTCTCCAAACTTGGCAACTTTATGTCTTGTGGACTTCAACTCTAACTACTCTAACTGACTGAGGAATTATGGAAGTTGAATGCACAAGTCTTAAAACTGCCCAGTCTAGAGACCCCTGGTATAGACTTAGCGAAGAGAAGGAACTTTACTGTTATGCATTTGATTGTATTCAATAACTGCAATCCTAACAACAGTTGAGTGAATCCCATCACATTCATAGTTTCATACCCAGAGATCACAAACAATGTTTATTTTATTATCTCAATTTGCGTACTAAGCTAAATAAATAAATAAAGATAAATAAGCCTACTAAATAAAACTTAGGAAACTCTTAAGATGAACTCATTTTAAACAAGTCCATCAGTTAACATACCTTAGTCCTTGAAGCTTGTTTATTTTGTTTCCTTTCATTCCACACAAATGCAATAGCTGCCATGAAGTGAACACCATGGTTCATTGAAATTGGACCAAGCAATTCAAGAATTTGCTGCCTTAAATTCTGTAATACAAAAAGTATACTAAATTTAAAGCAAAACAAAACAAGAACCTAACAGCTCATCCAGAGCAATATACAATTATACAAAGAAAAGAAAATACTGAGAAATGGAACTTGTTTCATTTCTTTCCTGGAACGTGAGAGAGGAAAATATTTTAAGGCAAACTATTTCTGTGCACTATTTTTAAAACGTCTTGAATTCTTTATTGCTATGCAAATATGATAAATTTTCTGGCACAATCCAAGTGCCTCCTGAAAATGTACTTAAGAAAATGTAACCATGATGTGACATGAAGTCTTAATGCTCTGCAGTTAGAAATAAATCAGGATCAGAAAGAAGACAGTTGGCAATATGTTTTGCATTATAATTTGATGTGACTCCTAAAAAAAAGCTATTGCTATTTGTTCCTATAAAATAGAAAAGACACTATGAGAAAGTAGAAGTGTACAAGAGGGTCAAAACAATGACAGAGATTTTTATGCTCAAATCATTATTATATTGGTAAAGTATGGTTAACACAAATTTACAATTTGGTGAAATGTCTTAGGAGTCCTTAATATTCTCTGAGCTTGGTTGTTTTCTTGCAGACATTTCATTACCAAAACTATGTAACATCATCAGTGCTAGTCCTTTAGGTAATGAAACATCTGCAAGAAAACAACCAAGCTCAGAGATCACCAAGGACTCCTCATTTCAACCCCGAGCTACAAATGTTCTCCTTTATTGGTGAAATGTGTCAGTGGCATTTTTTGTATATATACTTTTAGCTTTCGTAGCCCTTGAAACATAAAGGTCTTTATATGGAACCGTTTTGCCTATAGCAGCTATTTGATCAAATATATTAACACCTGCCTTTAAATGGGTCTACTATGTAGGTTATCATAGGAAGAAATATCCCAATATTGGATCATTTGGTCTCTTGTACATACACAAAGTACATTGTACAGTATACAGACATTAGACGTTTTCTGGAAGAATGATTAAATATTGTGATCCTGTCAAGATCCTGGCACTGATCATTCAAGGATTAAAAACAAAATATGTGTGTGCCTTCAAGGCAGGTGAGTGCTGGGAGAAGTCCCTGGAGTTTTCCTGACAAGATTTTTCAGAAGCCGTTTGCTCTTGCTTTCTTCCTAGAGCGCCTGGAGTCATTCAGTCAGCTTTGTGCTGAGTTCTAAACCCCAAAATTTCCTGCCTCCAATCTGACATTTTAAGAAGTATACCAAACTGGCTCTGTTATTCAAATATTACATACACTAGTAAACAAAATCATTTGTACACATAACTCTGGTGTTCTAACCTTTGTTAACCCAAGATTAATTGTGGTTACAGATGCAGCTGCTGCAGCAGCTGTTTTCTCTGAAGAGTCTGCCTGGTACAGGATGCTCCACAAAAGTGTGACAGAGGACATGATAATGTGAAGGATAGACAAGATCCCACTGCGTGCTTCAAACATGTGCTTCTGATCAACATTAACCAGAAGCTAGTAACAAGGAAGATGAAAACATAATCAATTATTGTCAGAAATATTAATTTACAGGAATCCTGTTCCTTTTTCACACTCTCTTCCCACCTGGTCCCACTCCCCAATTCTGTTTCAGGCAGCATTAAACCATCATTGAATTCCATGCTAACTAGAATTATTTTTAGAACAGTTTGTAACAACAGTACAAAATTAGTTTCAAGATCTGATAGGATACAGATGCAATGCATTTCTAACTATAATTGTTACCAAGTTTAAATTGGAAAATGAAGTACTTCCTCCAAATCAAAACAGATCTTATCAAGAGAAAACTTGTCTGATCTGTTTATAAATTCTGAAATTCAGTCTCAATTAAAGGTTGAAATTGGGTTCAGCAATTCCAAAACTGAGTGTCTCAAATTCTGTAATTTATAAAAGAGTGCTTTAATATCAAACTGTATTCATAATATTATGCTACTTATATACCTAAAATATAAATGAAAATTGCTCTTGTAAGATTTGGTGTGAGATCAAGATCTCGCAACATAGTAATAAATTGCACATACGTAATCAATGGCATATATATAAAGAGTTCAGAATATGTCAAATATGGTTCTCTGTTTCAAGAGTTCTTTCTTAGGGTCAGTAGACTGGCTTGCACAATGCACAGGTTGAAACAAGTTATTAGCAAGGGCAGAGGACAAATAAGAGCACGCTGATAGCTGGAACAACAACAACAAAAAAACTAACTTAAAAATCTAAGGAGGTTTACCTGATAATACTGCGTGGATGGGTCAAGCAAGCAATAATGAATAATTGTTGTGATACCTTCCAAAAGAGTGAGAATCATATCTGGTGGAGTAACAGATGCCATCCAAAGAGGCCTAAAAACAACAATGAATCTGTTGCAATTTTGAAATGCACTTACAATATTCCCTTTAAAAAAAAAAAAAAGTGCCAAGAGAAAAAAAAAAAGTGAAATACATGCCTACTGTTGGATAAGCCCATTTCATATCTGTATTGCAGAATCAGATTATCCAGGTTCCTGCAAAGCTGTAGGGTCACCGAAACCACCACTCTTTGGAGCACCTTCCCCATGTAAGGCAGAGAAGCAGTGATTAATCCTATCCACTGGGGATGCATTTTACAGGCACAATGCTGGTGTAATGCTCTTATTACAGCACAAAGAAACATGCCTTGGGAGGTTATGGGCTGGGAGTGTAAATACTGAAGGGAAGCCATTGGCTGTTGAGGACTGATATGCTCCAAGTCGGTTACCACAAAATCAAAACCTGCCTCATTCTCCTCAGGCACGGTCATCACTCTGTGCTCCAGAACAATAAGCCGCTGGAGGACTTTTAAAAGCTGTGACTGGAAAGTGCTACCATTATCCAACTCGTCCTCAGAAAAGTTGATTAGACTGTCTTCGGAGAAACCTTCTTCAACAGCCCCTATATTTTTCCCCGCCATCTTCTCACTGTGCCACTTCTGGACACTGAAGATAGAGGACAGCAAACAATGCAGGATCACCTTCTGGACTTTGCATTTGGACAGCATGTCTGAAATGAAACTGGGGAATCCTTTGGTGGAGCTCTCCACCACCTTTGCCAGCTCGGCAAAAAGAAGAGACAAGATTTCGATGCTCATCATTTGCATGTTCCGATTCCCTATCAGGTCCTGCGAAGAGACTTTCACGTGGGTCGGGTAGTGGCTCCTCATGTAATACAAGCACAGAGAGATGAGGATCTCGATGTACATGGAACTTCGAAAACTGTGGTTGGAGTCTATTGGGATATGGCTGTAAAAGTCTTTGCCCATGACAGATATGCGATGCCTGGCCAGAAGATTCTGAAGTAAGGAAAGCTGGGGGGTGTAGGCATTATTGACGCTGGTGGTGGAAATGGCATTTACAAAAGCAGAAGGGTTGGTTTTCAAGATAGCTTTAATGGCAGAGAAAGAATACAGAGTCCTTGAGGAGTCATATACTTGGAGGTACAATAAGACATGTTGATATAAAGGATGTATGTTAAAATGGGGAGATTTCCGCGCCCCCGGCGACCCTGCATCGCTCTCAATTTCCGAGATTTCGCCCTCTCCACAGCTATACCAATTTTCCAAGTCAAGGCCGTCGCTGAAGAAAACACTGCTTTGCTTCAGCTTCTCAGCTTGTGCTTTTTTCTTTTCTTCGTCTTTCCTTTTTGCTATTTTGACTTTGGGCTTTGCTCCTGGGTGTTTACCAGATTCTTTCACAATGGTTTCCTTTTCTGACATTTTTTCTGGCAATTTCCCTTTGAAGCTGAATTGGATGCTACTGTGACTTCGCTGCCTTGACTTTTCTTCTGGGGCAGTGAAAGTCTGGTCACTGAGAGACTGCTGGCTTATTGAGATGCAGGGTGATGAACTGTTTCTGGAGATTTCATTAGAAATGCTTTCAAGTCCAGTCTCAGATGAGACAGATAGTTGCTGAGTACTGTCATTGCTAAGCAAACTACTCTGGCTGTCCAGAAGGTTTGGTTCTTCACATTTGGATATCTCTTCAATGGGATCTAAAGTGTTTAATGTAGCTGAAATATCTTCTGGATATACATCTTTTTCTGACTGTGGATCTTCTGCAAGCTCCTTGACTACCTTGCAGATCAGGTCAAGGACCACTTGCTGTATTATTTCATCTAATGAATCTCCTTTCAAATGTTGAGAATTATCTGGGGCACTCAGGCTTTCGGGTTCTACTTCATAGCTGAGATTATCCCCAACAGATGACTGGGAGCAGCCAGAGTCTGAACTTTGCATTATTTCTATCTGATTATCAGGAAGGTCAAAATCAGAGGTAGTCAAAGGAATAGTTTCACTGCTAGTACTCAGGAGAGAGATCCTGTCACTTAAAGGGTTGACCGTAAGGCTAAAATTCTCCATTTCGTCTAAACCCAGTTGCTTTTCAGTGTTCTCTTTAGTCGACATCCCATGTTCTTGATTTGATGGTATTCTGACGAATGCTTAACAAAAAGAAAAACAAGTAGTTATGGGTATTTTTCTTATTTGGATAGTCATTTAGAAGTTATTACCATAAATCATATAATAATACCTTTTTCTGCAAGACACCTTTAAGCATTTCATTCTGATGTAAACTAAAAAGTTAATATTGCAATATGAGCCCAATAGGAAGGAAGTGTTTAAATTATACTTCAGTAGGTATTTTGAGTCCAGAGCAAAACTCTGTTGACAAATTCAAGCAATAGGAACAGTATTAAGTGTTCATTTGTGAAATGAAAGAGAAATCCTTGATTGCTATGAACATAGGAAAGATCCCTAGAACTTTAAATCTAACATTCCTTTAAAAATGAGATAATATCCAAAATAAAAAGAGAAAATCCACAGAAAACTCTGCCAGTGTGAAGTGTGAATGAAAGGATATGAAAGGATATTGCATTATAATAGGTATTATTTATATATTATCATACTTGCATCTGCATATTTTTGGCAGATTACCCTGTCGTATTTTTTAACTCCAGATAACCAAAATATTCAAATTATATAATACATATGTAAAACAATAAAACAAAATGAATTCACTAATGTAAAATAAAAAACTATGATACAAAATTTTATTAAACATAGTATAAAGTATAAAATGCTATTTTATGCTACATTATATCAATATAATACCAAAACTGAAGATATAAACATAATAACAAATTGAGGATATCATGATAAATCAGTGGTTAATGAGGCGGTACTTACAACCACTACTATTAAATTTCTGCATAAAATGTTTTTCATTTTCATCTTCCGGATAACAGGGAGATTTATTCCAGTACCACTCAGCCTGTACCCTTTGAACAGAAATACGTTGGGTTTTTGGATGGAGAAGGAGCAAAAGCAAAGGTTCCAGGACTCTTGCAATGTCATGCCTTTGGAGGACTTGATTTAACCAGGCCTGTCCAACTGACCAGGTGGAGCCATCTAAACTGTTAAGACTATCCAGCATGATAAATAAGGATCTGAGGAGGGGGAAAAAATCCATATTAAAATAACAGGCCAAAAGAAAAAAAAAATACAAGCTTTGAAACTCTTGTTATGATCAATTTCTCCAGCTGGGAAAGCCAAATATTCTCTTGACCTGATGACACTAATGCTCCTGGGTTCTACTTTTTTGGATCAAAGTCAGTCCTTAATCTAGTGCTGAACTCCCCCCCT
>JANHFM010006552.1:60355-70941 GCA_032468115.1 Grayia smithii
TTTGCTCCCAGGGGGGTGCAGGAGGCCGAATGCTGCCTGTCACACCCCCTGGCCACGCCCACCATGGCCATGCTCACCCAGCTGGTCATTAGGGCAGAGAAGCAATTGTTACATTATTTGAATCCCACCCCTGAAATGAGGGGTCCTTGGTGCTCTCTGAGCTTGCTTGTTTTCTTGCAGACGTTCCATTACCCAAACAAGGACTCCTCTAGTCTGCTATTTCCTGCTCAAATGATGAGACCTTTAAAAAGATGGAGGACCTTATTGGCACGGTTTGCCAGGTGTCTATATCTGTTCCAGGGCTGAAAAGGAGAACATCACCATGTCCTGATGTTTTTAAGGACACACAATACTTATGGTGTTGTGAACATTTCGCAATTGACAACAGAGAACCTGAACTTTTCTCCCAACGATTAAAAGTTAATTTGTGCTATCAGTGAAGAAAAACACATAATCTTTTTGAGGTTACTAAGCAATATTGTGTTGATCTAGTCTCATATTTACATGTAAAACGTTTAAAACTGTATTCCCAATTTACCTCAGAACATAACAATTCTGCGTCAATATCACCTCAGGTGTCTGCTTAAGTCCTAGCAATTCTCGCAGAAATAAGTTTGGTAAATGCAGAGTTGTAGATTTTTGCTCCTTGACAGCCTCTTGAACTGATTAACATATTCAGATAATCCTGGTTTATTTAAGCCATTTATAAATGACTATTGGTTGAGTCAAGCAAAGAAGCGAGATTCAGACAAGCTCCATTTAGCTAAGCATCTTGCTGTTCCTTATCCGCTAAGGAAAAATCAGCAGATACATGGTTTCAGTGTCATGGGAATAAAGTCAGAGACATCTTTAAATATTTGCAATCTGTTCTTTTCCACAAGATGGTGTAAGAGGCGGAAAAGTAAAAAGAGACAGATCTCAGACTCCTAGTTAACCAGTTCCACATTTAGTGGGGTCTTTTGTCTCAGGAACAGGAAGGGAGAATTAATTTCTTAACCTAATTTAGCACCACAGAGCCATACAGTGCTCAGAAGGAGCAATAAACACCTGGATTAGGGTGTCAAATTATTCACACAACACAGTTACACTCTTTCTAACCTGGTTAAGTGTGCTGTGTGAGAAGGGCCAATATGTTTTCACTTAAACCTGCTGAATCGATGATTATTCTGAGGGCAAAAAGGAAGAGAAGCAACATCAATGTGTCCCAGAGCTCATTAGATAAAAGGGCAAGATTAAAATCTTCTTTCCTTTCCTTTCCTTTCCTTTCCTTTCCTTTCCTTTCCTTTCCTTTCCTTCTTTCCTTTCCTTTCCTTCTTTCCTTTCCTTTCCTTTCCTTCTTTCCTTTCCTTTCCTTCTTTCCTTTCCTTTCCTTTCCTTTCCTTCTTTCCTTTCCTTTCCTTTCCTTCTTTCCTTTCCTTTTCTACTTTCCTTTCCTTTCCTTCTTTCCTTTCCTTTCCTTTCCTTCCCTTCCCTTGTCTTTTCTCTTTCCCTTGTTTGATATGTTTTTTTTTATTTTTGGATTGTAATATCATAATGACAGCTACCAGAAAAGTGGCAAAATAATAAAGAGGAGGAAGGAAATGAATTACACTAGATTTGCTTCAGAAAATACTTGAGCAACTGGGCAGTAAGTTAGCTAAATCACTTGATATTAAGTTTATAGCTTTGGGAAAAGTTCACCGAATTTTGACAATCTCACGCATGCAATCTCTTGAATGCTGTTGTGTAATAATGCCAGCATTTTATACAATCTAAAGTAACAATGGAATTGAACTGTTGCAATCATTTTGTCCTCCACAATACAGTGTTGTGGATACACATTTTGTTTTCTCTTTCCTGTCTAAGAAGATAAGTAGCAAACTCTGGATAAATCTTAAATTTCTTTACTGAAAGAAGTCTCCTACCTTTTCCTCTGTAATTCGCATGATTAAACCATTTAAGTGACTAAAGCATAAAGCCCTTTAGTAGTTTGAAAAGTATTTGTGAAGCAGTTTTAATAGCAATGAACTTCTCTGGCACAAATTTCATAGGGAATTTTTCTTTATTCTATCAATAGGGGAAAGACTGGCATGTGCTTTGACAGAATCAGGGATTAGGACAGGAAGGAATAGCTTTAAAACAACATCAATCTTTTCCAAGGGTGAAACTTGGAACATATTTTGTATTTCTGCTGAACTTAGGAACTTCTGTTGGTCTAAATTAGGGGTTGGCAGGCTGTGGGTTCCTCAGTTTCCATTTTTGCCCTTTCAAAATTCTATTGCCCAAATTCAGTTACAATCACACATTTTTCTTTTAAAAAAAAATTGTTATTTACATATAAATATATCGGACACAATGTGATCATCCCAGCATTTCATCTGCCATAGAAACCAAAGTGAAAGACAAATAACATACATACAATTTACACAGTGTTAATATTATACAATTATTTTTGACCAACGTATTCATTCTAATACATATATAATATCTCATTTCAGGCCTACGTAGCCTAATTTGGGCGCACCAACCCTCTGGAACAAACTACCCACCGACCTCCGGGCTGCCCCCGACCTCCTTTCCTTCCGTCGTGATCTGAAGATGTGGCTTTTTAATTTTCCTCTGTTTTAAATTGTTTTAACTTAAATTATTTTAACTATTATATTGTGTATTGTCTTTTTAGTGTTTTGTGAGCCGCCCTGAGTCCCTCGGGAGAAGGACGGCATATAAATATGATAAAATAAATAAATAAATAAATAAATAAATGGCAAGGAGCAAAAGTCTATATCACAAGTAGCAATTTATCTTTGAAGCAGAAGAAGGTACAGTATACAAATTTCCAAATGACATCACCCCTCTCCTCCCAAGATTGAGGAGCTATTTTTACAATTTTAAGATCTACACAGTATTCAACTGGTCTATTTCTGCTGAAAGAATTTCTGACATCAGTGTATTTAACTAGGAGCTGATTCTCCCTCTCGTACACCCTCAAAAACCTGCTCTGAAGGAGACTGGAGGATCCAGTCAAATGGTGCATGGGGACCTACAGGAAGGGTTGGATGGATGCTCATACAATAAATGCCCACCTACAATTCCAAGGCAGAAAACAATGAGAGTCTCACACAGCAGTTAATGTGCTAGATCTGGACAGGTACAATCCAAGTCCAACTCTCATTTGATAAAAGGACTCATTAGATAATAGAATTTACTAGCGTTTGAATAAGGTAGGACTAATAACCCTATTTCAGTAGAACATACTTAGAGTGATTGTTGCAGAAATTGAGTACAGACATGGGTGCCATCTCAAACTCTCAGAAAAGCAGGATAATAATAATCAATAATAAATGAATAAACTGTTCAGCTCAGATTGCAAATACTTTGCCACATGAAGAGGGTGAGATCTTGTCAAACAGAAAAAATTAGACTGTTATTTTTAACTATTTCATACTGAACATACCATGATATAAACAATGAATAAAACTATTCAGATACCATCTGAAGTGGGGAAGAGAAAAAAAAGAGAGAAATGATATGACATTTAAGAAGGAAACTAAATGCTGCAGCAGAACAAAATTAGAAGGGGAATCAAGGTTGCAAGAAGAAAATAAACATGTGAAAGGAAATTAGAAGAGGATACTACTCAGAAAAAAAAAGAGGTTTACCTTGTCTCTGTGGGTCAGCTGCTGACTGATAACATCCTCACAAATGCTAGAAGATGGAACTAGATTATGCAACTGGAAGAAAAGCTCCACACTCTTCTGATGGTATTGGGGTGTCCCATCACCCAGTTGGTCCCATAAAGTTAATGCCACATGCTTTGGAAAGTAAAACGGAATAATCACATAAGTATTTGTTTTTTTAAAAAAGTTTCATCAGAGTAACCATTGAGTGATATTCTTTGGATGTTCTATTTCAGCTATTGATAAAAGTGGTAAACACAATGCATTCTTATACGTTCAATGCATTATTGCATTCTTATAGAAGGAGAAAGCACTTTTGTGTGCAATGCTTTAAAACCAGCACAATGGCTAAGGTAACTCAAATGATCAGGATAAGATCTCACTCGATTATAGAGCTCTCTGAGTAACTTCAGACAAACCATTTCTCCCTTAGCCATTTTTAGAGCAGAGTTGATATGATAAAGATTGCATATGGTAAGATACACATGCATGATGTCTTGAGTGAGATACAAACAGATAAACAAACAAATAAATATCCAGCACCTATAATTCAGTCAACTCCCTCCTACTTCAGCTCCTCATATCACATCCTATAGCATTCCACCATCCCACTGCCAATTCAGAGGCAAGACTTTTCAGAGCAGAGGAAGAAAAAGTCCCAAGGCATAAAAATAGTTTCACTCATGTTTTTTTCACCCAAACCCATATAAAGCCCAGAAGTAAACTTTGCAAAATGGTAATCCAAACTAGAAAGTTTTGTATTCCAACTAAACTTCTTAGAGAATTATACTTAATCCTGAATCTCGGCAACATTATTCTGATAAATCTACTCAATAAAATAGTAACTATTTTTAATGAGAAGAAAAAATAGAATAAAATTGTACACTATCAAGGAAAGGGACAGCTTTAATCATTATCATCATCAAACAGATCTGAGTGATTCTCCTTCTGACCCTTTCTCCTACAGCTCCCCATGAATCCTCAGAAATTGTTCTGTAGGTTCTGATGGAAAGTGGGAGGACAGGATGAGGAAGAAAAACCAAGGGAAATTTTGTTTACCTAATGGTACAGATACAGGTGGTCCTCGACTTACAACCACAATTGAGCCCAAAATTTCTGTGGTTAAGTGAGGCATTTGTTAAGTGAGTATTGCCCCATTTATTGTCCTTCCTGGCCACCATCATTAAGTGAATCATTGCAGTTGATATGTTAGTAACCTAGTTGTTAAGTGAATCTGGCTTCCCCATTGATCTTGCTTGTCAAAAGGTCGCAAAAGGTGATTGCATAATCTTGGGACACAGCAATGGTCATAAATATGAACCAGTTGCCAAGCATCTGAATTTTGATCACATGATCATGGGAATGTGATTGTAACTGTGAAAAATGGTCATGTCATTTTTTTTCAGTTCCGTTGTAACTTCGAACAGTCACTCAATGAACTGTTGTAAGTTGAGGACTACCTGTACTGTTCTTGATGCTGATAACACAAGCACTCCAAATCAGCTCTTAACTATTAAAAAAATGGTATGAATGATCTCTCCTACCTTGAAAAAATCTGTCTTTTCAGCCATATATCTGAGGTTGCCTTGAATAAGAGGAGGTCTGATAACGACAGCTACTCTTCCCTGGTTTGGACTCAGAGGCTGCGCTGTTTCTACACTATTCTGGTTTTCTCCAGTGACCACAGCAATTGACTGAGTCAATCCAACTAAGTCCATTATTAAAGAAATAGTAATGCTTTGGACTCCAAAGTCATTTGCTTGCCTGCAAGCATTCATAAGGGTCTGGAGCCACAAAAGAGGCTGTTCTTGCTCACAGTCTGAAAAGAAAGAAATATATTTATATTATATAAAAATATAAATGCATTATACAGTACATATTTACATCTTATTATATTTCATTTACATCTGGATAATATTCTTTCCCTCTTGCTTATCTACTCAACTATCACCACCAATATATGACTTCTTTTATAGTTTTCGGATACCATGGGTGATGAAAGAAACAGCATGATTCTTCAGTTTGGTAACCTTTAATGAAGGGCAAGATGGAAAGGCTATTCAGCTTAGAGAATTCTAATCAGAGAATAGTTTCTTTATGGTTAATTATGCCCTTTTGATATAGCACTTAACATGTAAAACTTGAGTTTTGAAACTCACAACCCAAAAACCATTTGTGATAGCAATTAAAGGGGGGGAATCTTATTAATTATACATTAGACATGTCGTCCTATCTAAAATAGCTTCTTAGTATGTGACCAGCATTTAAATTTGTGATATGTAAAGATTAAACAGAGAAGAAAAGACAATGTAGAAGAGAGAAGTAGAATGGGGCAAATGAATGTACTCTAGGACTATTCTACTTATATCATTAAGACATTCTGCATTCTGATTTACATATGCTATTAAAAACAAAAGTGTAGGTGGGGGAGAGGTTTTGTCTAAATTTTCAGAGCTATAGATAATAATGAAAAACTAGGGATAAAATGTCTTTATTTCATTCCAGGTTCATGATGGACACATAACATTATGGTGCATTGAGCTTTTGCAAATACAGGAACTAATCTGTTGGAAAAAGCAAAGCCAATATCGGATAAAACAAAGCATAACATATACTGTATAGCAAAAAATAATACAAACTTAAACGGCCAAAAATACTGATGTTAATACTTGAACGTGAGTTCAAGTGCCACATAAAGACAAACCCAGACTGATTATATAATATTAAAAACAGAATCAGATGTCACATATAAAAATGGACTTGAAGAAGAAACCACAGCCATTTTTAAGACTCTAGAACAGCTTTCCACAATTCAGAGACTTCAAAATGTGTAGATTCAACCACAAGAATTTCCAAGTCAACACGGTCCTTGCTGAAAATTATAAAAGTAGTCTTCACATTTGGAAATCCCTGAAGTTAACCTAGAATATGATCAAAGAAGAAAAACTCCTAGAGTTCTTAAAGATTAATAAAACTATACTATTATTAGTCTCCTCTTCTCCATTGAAAAGTTTTAGTTTCAAGTCTAGCTTTTCATTATGTGAATGAACCCTTACTCATTGGTCATCAGGAGTTGATGTATGCCACCCAGATTCCACTACAGCAGGGCTACTTATAAATTCAAATATGTTTATAAAAAAATGTAGCTTGGACTCTGCAGCCAATCATTCTATTGCAAGGCATACTTTGTGGCTACTATGTTGTGGCAGCAACGTTTGTAATATAGCACCTCTACTTGTTTCATTTCTAAAGAGAGACTTGAGTGTTTGAGGCTTGAATAACTGATTGACTAGGTTTCTGGGTTTGCCCTAAACAGGGGAAAATAGTTTGAGTAACAATTAGATTAAATGATGCTTGAGTGGATTAGCAGGTCCAAACAACATATTTCTTTGATTAATTGTGTTATGCAAATCTGACCAATGTCAGTATGTCATAAACATGCACTAAAAATGTAAAGATGTGCATTTAATTCAATGTCATGTGAACTCTGAAGGACGCTAATATGCTAAATACACATTAGTATGGAGTAGACTTCAAACTGATTCTCAAAATTAAGTCTCAGAATATCTCTTTTATTCTAATTTCCATTCAAAGGAAACATTGTTTGTCTTTGTTTACATAAAGCAGGGAACAAAAAGCAATGTAAAAATAATCTCCCTTTCCCTCCAAATCCTGATGGTTCAGTCAAATATATAAAAAAACCCTTAGATATCATACCCATAATTACTCACCAACATCTGCTTTCTCTGGATGGATTTCAGAGGGATGATTTCCTTCTGCAATGTAAACTGGAAAACTTGAGCATTCAAGAAAGAGCTGACATGCAGCAATGAATGCAGAGAGGTACTCTTTTGGTGTTGTCTTCTTAGTTGTTTTTTTCCCTCTGGATGCATCTCCTTGAGACTCTCTTGTGCATTGTGCAGTTTCTCCTTTCCCTCTTACAAGGTCCTCCTGAATCCCTGTTGCCAAAGGCCGAGACAATGAATTGCTTGGAATGATGTAGAGGTTGATAAATCTGGTTAAAAACTGTTGGACATATTCCAAACAGCACTGCATTGCAGTCTTTTGAATTGTCATTGTCTTCCCACTTCGAGATCCTGTCCCTTGGGTCAACTTGGACGGAGGCTGTACGATGGTTTCCTCTGAACCCACTGTTGAAGCAGACTCTGTCTCAGAGGAAGCACTGCCCATAAGGGGGATGGCAGGTACTCCGGGACCCCCACTCAACATCCTGTCAATCTCTTCAGTTGTATCTGCTTGGTATTGTACAAACTCAGTAAATCCACTTTCAGATGATCGACTGCTTGGAGGATTTTCTCCATCCTCAAATACGTCATTGGGATTTTCCACAGCAACTAGGGGCATCTACTCAAGACAGAAGAAGATTAAGATTTAAATAACACATAAAGTATCCTTCTATCTTTTTAGATTACAAGTACAAGGCCACTGCAAAAGTCTATTTCTGTTTTCTTATTGTATTCTTCTACAACTTATTTTAGAACTTTAATGATCCTCACTCTCAATTTACAAGTCCCACATAAAATTCAGACTGAGGCAATCCTGTTCAATACTATGTGGTCTCTGCATTTTAGAATAACATGAAGTAGGATGATAATATTTCCTTAAGGAAGTTGATGGTTCATAAATTAAGTAAAGTCTCACTGAATTCTGATGTATGAGAAACTTTGAGTCTGAGCTATTTGAATCAAATTGAATATGACTATTAAATTATTTGATGTACCTTGATAGCAAACTACATCTAAAATGATATGTTTGAATCTACAGAACTGTTTAATAAATCTGAAGCCTTCCTCTTCTGTTTAGTACTAATGAATTACTGTGATTATCTCTCCATATAATTTTATCTGGTTTGCCTTTGGTTTTGCAGGCCATTTTGTCAATAAAGCCTGCCAAAACAAGCTTTTGCAAAAGGCTTCATATTAACTTAGTAATATGAAGGCCTTTATCTAATATAGCAGAGCAGTACAGTTCCTATACACAGAGGACAAGTAGTGATGCAGTTCAAGGACCAGATATATTTGTGGCTTCAGAGTCATCGCCATTTTCTCCAGAGAAGAAAAGATGATTTAGAGCCTGATCTGATTTTTGCCTAGAGGCTAGATGAAGTGCTCTTGGCTATGATATAATTCTGTCTTATTTTCCTGCTAAGAGTTTCTTCTGTCTTCAACTTTGTTTTTCAACTTATGAACTGACAAAATTAAAATAGGCCAGGCCTGCATTTATGGTTCCATTTATAACAAAATTAACATTTAAAAATATATTCCATCCAGTAATCATATTTGTTATCCGACTAAATTATGTATTTATATTTAATAAGTTCAAATATAAAATAATTATGAGCAAGTCAAATTATGCATACCGTTGTTGAATTATTATGTTATGTTATTGTGATATTGCTCTATTGACTGTAAGGGCAGGAAATGACCAATAAACTTTCTTCTGTTACTAGAGACAATGAAAACAAGCTTCCAAGCTATGTTGCTGGGGAACGTAGAGTACCCAAGACAGGCTTTAGCACAGAAAATGTACAAACAAGGTAAGATCTCAAGATAGTGATAACATACCTATTCCTCCTGAACAAGGAGTCAAACTTGATTTCACTGAGGACCGCATCAGGGTTGTGTTTGACCTGGGGGGGGGGGGCGGAGTGTGTGTGGCCAGCTCAATGTCACTCGTGTTGGGGGCACCTGTGGTGGCCTGAGTGCTCTGCCAGTGAAAACGGGCTCCTGAGCTCTGTTTCTGGCTCGACGGCCTCCTGCTATCTTCTGCCTGGCAGAGGCACTGCAGGCCAGTCCCTTGCTGTTTCCAGAGTGGCCCTGCAGGCCAGATCTAAGCACCACGTGACACCCCTGCACTAGAAGATCACTGAATTTCAAGCAGTAGAATAATAGTTGAGAGCTTCCCTTTTTTAAAAAAGCTATTCTGTAATCTTTAAACAAAGCTAAAACATCTGTAGAGTTACCTTTTTCTCTTCCCATTCTTTGAGAGCATTGTGTCTGTTTGGTAACTGTAGGACACCATCAGTACCGGCAGATAACAGTGGAGGTTGAACTTTGCTAAGAATCTTTGAGCAGAGTTTCAAGGAATCAGTCAGCTCACACAAGTGTAGTGTCTGAAGATGGCTAGTCAGTGCAGAGATCATTCTAAGTAAAAGCTGAGGCAGGTGTTCTGTTTGTATTTCAATATAGGTTTCCTAAAACAAAATAAAAAGCATGTTATTAAATCATCCCTCTTTTATTAATCTAGTGAATTGTAACTACAATGGAAACGTGCAATCAAATTCCAGAAATTGTTTTTTTTTTAAAAAGAAGTAACGTATTACCAGAGGTGAAATACTACCGGATCGGACTGGATTGGTAGCGGAGACTGGGGCTGGTTCACCGTACCGGTAGCAATTGCTATCGGTTAAAAAAAAAAAAAAAGGAAACTTGGCCCAACGTCGGCTAATGAACCCGGCACTCTGCACACGCCCAGAGGACCCCCGCTTGCAAACCAAAGGAGGCATGAGGCACCCGGAGCAGGAGCGGCAAAGCGGGCTCGTGTCACATGACCGCTTTCTCTTTCGCCACCCACTGGTCCTTTTAAACCCTCTTTTGCTGAGCGAGTTGGGAGGAGACGGGACGCCCCTTTATGCCGCTGCCTCCCGGGTGCTCTGAGCGCTTTGCTTGGCTTGCTTGGCCAGTTCTCTCCGGCTGCCTTTCCTCCATCCTTCCGCCCAGACTCAGAGGCTGCTGAGGGAGGACTGAGCCCGGAGCACCCACCACCACCAAACCCCCCCATCCATGCATCTCTAAGCTGGGTAAGCGCTGAGCCCCATTTTCTCTGGCCCCTCGCTTTCCCTATCCCCCACCACCACCCGCCCTCGGGTCTGGCGCTGCTTTCTCCGCTTTTGCTTTGAGTTCGCATTTT
>JANHFM010006552.1:77379-90246 GCA_032468115.1 Grayia smithii
CTATTATTATGTGGAGGGCTAAATACCACAAATCTTTCTTCAATTTCCCTGGGTTCAGTCCAAGCAGGTATACCTCTAGGCGTAACTAAATGTCATGTCCTATAACCTCCTTTAACCATCCCTTGATTTAATGCCATTTTTCTCGTATTACTTATATGATGTGTATTTTTACTGAGATTTGACCCCAAATTTTCCTGCTGATGTATCTGGCTTCATTTACATCCCTACAGTCAGTGGTGGGTTTCAAAAATTGTTACTACTGGTTCTGTGGATGTGGCTTGGTGGGCATGGCAGAGGAAGGATATTGTAAAATCTCCATTCCCTCTCCAATCCAGGGGAAGGATACTGCAAAATCCCCATTTCTTCCCAATCAGCTGGGTCTTGGGAGGCAGATGAGGGCGGGGCCATTCAGAATTTTTACTACCGGTTCTCCGAACTACTCAAAATTTCTGCTACTGGTTCTTCAGAACTGGTCAGAACCTGATGAAACCCACCTTTGCCTACAGTGCTAGACAGTTGTTAGATCCCCTAATAATTTCCCATGATTGTTACATAAGCACAATTTTAACCTTTCCCAGCACTCCCCTGGACTAGCACCAACTTTTCTACTCTACTCTTTATGACAATAACTCTGCACCACCAATCTATGTGGTAACAGGCTGGCAACAGAATTTGAAGACAGGACAAAAAGAGTAATAATTTAGATGACAAGAGAAGATTAGGAGGAAAGGTTGACTATAAAATCAGGATTACTGTTTCATTTATAGTGAATGAACACATGTACGTGGGAAGTCCAAGCTAGTGTTTTTTTTTTATCTAGGATCCAGTCTAATACAACATTTGCCATATGCTCAAACACACAAATTAATATTAAGTTACCTAGCTCGGGTTTGTCCAGTAAACTGATAAGAATCCGAAAAGGCTTTAGATCTTGCATCAATGTGCTCTCTTCGCTATGCACATTGACTTGCAGAATTCCCACCATAGCCTGTAAGGGAAGATACTTTAAAATCAAAGCGTTTTTATGCATTTATGAGAACTTAGGCTAAATACAAGGTCACATACAAATCTGGGTAATTGGAAGGAATCCATGGAAGGAATATGACATAAGAAAGGGTTGTGGAAGACAGTTACTTATTCCCTTTTTCCTTTGTGCCTCCCCTACTGCCATTCACACTTCACAGAGCTGTCACTGAAGACCACCTTAAAACTACCACTGGTGCAAAATGGAGTTGCCTATATGCTTACTGGACAATCATGGCATTGCCACATAATCTTTCTGTTATGGGAGCTGCACTGGTTATTTGTTTGTTTCCACGTGCGATATGAAGTACTGATTTGTAAAGTCTTAAATGTCTCAGGGCCTGGGTAATTTAGAAGCTACCTATTCCAAGTGAATTCTGCCCACCCAATCTGGTTGAATAAAGTGCCTGCTAAAAGTTAAAAGAGACAGAGAAGGTGGACATTTTGACAGCTCCCTTCCCTTGAAACAACTTACTCCCCAGGAAAGTTTGGCCCCCATTCATGGTTTCCTAGAGAAAATAATTAAGAAGTCCTATGATATTTAAACAGCTACACAAAGATCTGCACCATTATTGTTGGTACTGTTGTTATTGTAATAGTATTACAATACTATTGTATTGCTCTTTTTATTGTAGTCTGGTTATTTTATGCAGTGTCTACTTTAGAACTTCTTCAGTAAGCCAGTTTATAAATCTAACAAATATATTTGGGGAAGAGCAAAATCCATCATGATCTTCCTCAGTAGGAGATCTTGCTGCATGTTCATCTTTTATGTTCATAGAACCTGTTCTTTGGTGTGGGTGTAGGTGTATTTTGAATACACTCATGGCATTCTTGGGGACTGAACTGTATAGTGTATCCCAACAACCCTAAGACTATTCTGTGGGAGAAGGATACTTTATATATCACATTACATAACTGACAATCCATGTTCAGTTTAATGTGATTTGCCAAGATGTATTCCTGATGCTATAACAAAAGAGCACACCATGAACCAATCAGCACTCAGAAAGTAGTACAACACAAATATATCTTTGTCTGCCAAACATACACAAACGTATTACCTGTACTAGCATTTCCTTAGAGAATGTATTGAAGTAGTATGTTGCATGATCTTCTGGATTACTATTTCGTGTACTTCTAGGTCCTGTAATAGCCCCATTGTTATCAAAACCTTCGAGCAAATAAAAATAAAAGCCTAGTCAATGCTATGCTTAGGCAAACCAAGAACAAAGAACAGGGAGCACAAGATCTGAGTTATGAGAACTCACCATTTTGCCGTCCAAATATTGTTGGCAAGAGGAAAGACCATTTTAAGTTAAATTTAATAAAAGGAAACCAATTTAATAAGAGCAAAATATAAGTCTGCTTTTGTAACTATAAAGATTCCCAAATGCCAAAGTTAATATTATATAGACTCCACACTTTTATTTCACAAAGATTCAAGTCACTGAAATAGTAGCAATTTTGCAAAATGCACATGCACCCATACATTTATGAACATGTACAGTATCTGAATCCTAAAGATGCTTTATGAGGATTACCTTGCCTTAACTCTTACTACAATCCTGCAATATGTAAATGTACTATAGAGAGTAATGATGTAATAAGATTGCAGATGACATGTTGCTGCCTTAAGCCAAGCAGATGGTACTCTTTGTGTGCTATGTACAGAAACTGATTGGACTGATATCCGAATTTCACTTTAATACTGCAATGGAACGTATCTGAGGAGTAATTGTCTACTTTAGGGGTACAGGAGAGCCTGGATGGCATATGCCGTTCTATCCTCTAAGAAAGAAATATAAACAACTGGGTAATAAGGAAGAGGTATGCCCTACTTGTTTAATTAGGACGGAGCAGCAATGGAGCAATTAATCCATGCAGTCTTAAAACACTCCTAACAGGTAGTATAATATACTCTGTATAATGGGGAATTGCTTCAGATCAACAAATTAAGGAAATACACTGCTAAATATTATATGAATATAAAATCATATTGTTTTATTGTATTGCTTTGTATTATATTCTGATTATTTTATATGATGTCTAGAGCCTTTGGAGTAAGGCAAGTTAAAAATGCTATCAATACATCAAATAAAAAATAGTTTGGGGAAAAAAGCTAAATCCATTGTCATCTTCCCCAATAGGTGATATTGTTCATGTACATAAGTCCATAAGACATCTCCCCTCTTTGTGTGTGTGTGTGTGTTTGTGAGAGAGAGAGGGGGGAGGGAGGGGGAGATATTCTTGGAAGCTGAACTGTGGGTATTTATTTATTTAATATATTTGTATGGCAATTTATTCTGTAGCACAACTCTGGGTGCAGTACAACCACAATAAAACTACAAAATTATAAAACTATAAAAGTATAAAACTACAGGTAGTCCTTGACTTGTGACTGCAACTGAGTCCAAAATTTCTGTTGCTAAGTGAGACAGTTGTTAAGTGAGCTTTCCCCCATTTTACAACCTTTTTTGTCACAGTTGTTAACTGAATACTGCAGCTGTGAACTTAGTAACACAGCTGTTAAGTGAATCTGGCTTTGTCATTGATTTTGCTTGCCAGAAGATTGCGAAGGGTGATCACATGACCCCAGCACATTACAATTGTCATAAATATGACTCAGTTGCCAAGTACCTGAATTTTGATTACATGACCACAGGGATGCTGCAACAGCAGTAGTAGTAAGAGCGAAGAGGAGTCACTTTTTTCAGTGCGGTTGTAACTTTGAACAGCCACTAAATGAACTGCTGTAAGTCAAGGTCTACCTGTATATTGCTTCACAAGCACATACAATTTCCAAGTTATTGCCAGTTAGTGGAAATCTTGTTGACAAAATCAGTCTAGCTACCATATACATAATTCAATACAAAATTGGTATTTCAAAACTGGAAGTCTTTGTGCATTAAATGGCTGAACATGAAAAAGCATTTAATTTACATGGTTACAGAACAAGGCCTCATATTATCATCTTTAAAACTATGGTTTAGATTTGTCATCAGAAATAAGCTCAGAAATACTGAGTTGTTTCAATCGAAGAGTACTCTTCTCCTTTGGTTCAGTCTTGTGATTAAATTAGAGACTGCATTTTGAATGAACTGAAGTCTCCCAACTGGGAAGAGATGATTCCGTATGTACCAAGCCATTTAGGATTTTAAAGGTGACATTCAGCACCCGGAAGCAAATTGGTAGCCAATGCAACTATGAGAGCAATGGTGTCACATACACCAAATAATCTGAGCCATTAATTACCTACACAGCTGCAGTGACACTCCCCCGTTATTTCTGAATATGGGGGGGGGGGGAGAACCCTCTAGGAACGGGATAAATTTATGTCTGAACAGCAAACCCAATCGTTTCTATTAAAAAGGTTACTCAGTAAATGAAGTGGTAGAGGAGAGCAAGAAGCAGGCATGTCAGAGAGAAGAAAGTAAGCAATGATACTGACAGAATATTGAGGACCATTTGGACTCCCCAACAAACCTGACAATGTTAGTCTCCCAGTTAAAATCTAGGAACAATTCTAAATCTGGGAGAGACTTCACCCAACTTAGCACCCACCAAATATGCTGGAATTATTCCCGGTCAGCATGGTCAATTTCTGTGAGGGTTCCAGACTGGGAAAGGCTAATCTAATAAAAGTATCCGAAAATTATACCTCTAAAGTCTGTGTAGAGAAAGCAGAACCTGGAACTGGAATAATTACCATATCAAACGAGTTTCTCACTATTAATAAGATCTCTTTTGCACAAATTTAATTTGGGAAGATATTTAAATATGTTAATGATGATGATTTTTTGTGAAAACTTTTAATGCATTCTTTAAACTATTTTTGATTTTGAAAATAATTAAAGAAAACAGAAAATTTGCAGAATACGTAGCTCCAATTGCAAACAGTTACAGCAGCAATCTCTCAATAATAAGATGATTAGAACTTACGTGGCCTATTATATTTTCTATTAGTAACAAAAACTGGTGTGTGTGTTTGTTTGTGTGTAAGTGCACATGTGCCTGCCTTTGAGTCAATTTTTGACTCATGCAGACTACCCAGTCAAGACTATATGGTTTTCTTGGCAAAAGGTTTGGAAGTGGCTTGTCATCTCTTTTTTCCTAGGCCTGAGACAAAGTGACTGGCTTTGTGCCTAAGGCGGGACTAGACATCTTTTGTTTAACCAGTATACTAATGGCTCTTATTGATTCAATTATTTTGCATTAGTATTCATATGTTAAATAGTATTCTTTGATTCTTCATTAAAATCCCGTACTTTTGTTTAGGATTTTTTGCAGATTGAAAAATAGATTGCACATTTCAAATACAAATGATATATGCATAGATATAAATAAATATATAAATCCTATAACCTACCTAGAAGCCATGCATAAAGCCTCCTATTGAGTGACATGTCTCTGCGTAGCACTACATGAAGAGATGCTGAAAGAATTCGGATCATGTCTGGGCGTGTTGCCTAAAATTGGGAATGTCACATTTAAACAAGTGTCACATTCAAAACCTTTATTATATGATGGAAAAATGATTTTCTACTTCACTTTCAAGCACCAAAAGAAATGTATATGGGCTGCAATTGAAATATGAATGCATCTTTATTATCTTTAGTAACAAGATATAGGTGAATATATCATAGCCCCCAAGTACAAGACTTAAAAATAATTAGCATGAGAAAAGAGATATTTTTTCTTCTTACCCCACAAGGTTAAAGCAAATCTGAATAGTCAAGTTTACATAATCTAAGCACAGAGACTGATTCAAAATACCAAAAACAAAATACCAAAAGCAAAATACCAAAATTTCCAGAAATGAAACAACATGCTATAAAGTGTAAAGTGGTCAAACATGCTCAGTTATATAAGAAGCAGCTACTGAAGCAGCCACAGCAACCTAGAAAAAGATTCATCTGCTTTAATGATAAGAGCCATTTCCCATGTTTTTCTGTACATTATGAAGCATCAATTTTGAAGAATTTGTAGTGTCATTTTTATATTAGAAACATGACTAAGAAGCAGGATGGCTGAAGTAAACAGGGTTATATTTTTCCATGAAAAAACATGGAATGCCATTTCCAAAGCACAGCAGTCTTCTGAGAGCTGTCTTCTTTAAGATACAATGGATTGCCACCAAAACTAGAATCTTTAATCTCCAATATGCTATGCATCTATAGAATTTTGAAAGGAAGTTTTGAATACAGGAGATAGAAGTCCAGCAACTGAAGATTGCTGTTTCCCACTAGAATATTATGCAGATTTGGGAAATTTGAAAAAACAATAACTGATATTTTTATTTGTGGGTAACATATCAGTACTTCACTCAATAAAGATTCGGAAATACTTTACCTGACTCATGTGGAATGGAAAACAGAATAGTATGAGATCAAGTGTGCTCCTCTGTACTAAGACACTGGAATCCTGCACTGAAGTACTTACTGCTTCTACCTGAAATAAAATTGCCATTAGAAAGGAGCACAGATTAATAATGCTATTTAATTACTTTTCTAAAAACTGCACTTTTACAAAAACATTGCAATCCCTATTACAAAAACATTGCAATCCCTATTCAGATATTTTTTCTTCCAATTTTCTCTCTATGCATGGAACGATACACATAATTGTGCATTCCTCTGTTTCTATAGTTTGGCTTTTGGCTTTTAAATACCAGTACATAAACCTATGCGTGGATGCCCAATAGATGTTGAGGAAAAGGATAGCTGCATTACATAAATCAGGGAACAAGCCATTTGTAAGAAAGAAATCAATAAACTGAACTGGCTCAGTGCCAAAGATCTGATTCAGAAGAAACAGAGACTTCATCAGCAAGGAAAATATATGAACTATTAGAAGCATCCACTTCTCAGACCAAAAATATTATAAGTAACAAGGTATGCACAATTTGAAAATAATTCATAAGAAGTGCTCCTGTCCATGTACAAGTGTGAGCTAAGACATAATGAGTCTCAATCAATAAACAATTCTTTTTTACTTTTCAGTTTTGTAATAATGAGTCAAATATAACCAAGGAACAAAGAAATCAAAATTTATATAATATAGGTCCTAAATAGGCCCTTTGCATTTTTGGAATAGTATTGGGAATTGCCCAGTAATATGTGGGACGTATATGAAGAGGAAATCATCACTTACTGGGGGATTTGGCAGGAAGGAGCACAGAAGAAGGTGTTATTTGTGACAAGTCTCCTTCTATGAAACTGTTTTAATTGAGAGCGGCCTTTCACTTACAGCATTAGAAATAGCACTTAGACTTTTGTACCACTTCATAGTACTTAGCCCTCTCTAAGTGATGTACAGAGTCAGCATATTTCCCCCCAATAATCTGGGGCCTCACTTCACCAACCTCGGAAGGATAGAAGGCTGTCAACCTTGAGCCAGTGAGACTCAAACTCCTTGCAGTGAGCAGCAAGTTTTAATACTTTAATACTGCATTCTAACCACTGCGCCACCATGGCTCCTATAATAGACATTGTTTCTTTATGCAATGATTACATCAAAAAATTAGGAAGGCAAAGAACCAAGAGTTATCATTGTGGTTTCATAAACATTTACCATTAATTCAATGTCACTGCCTATGATATAGAGCTGATCCTCCATAGAAAGCTTCCTGTTTAGATGGGAGAGGACATAAGTAATGCCAGGCAGCCGAATTGCAGGACTAGTAAGAAGACTACCCCACAGTGCACTGTAGAAAGCTGATTGGTCCACTGCTGCAGCAACTTTCTCTAGTAAAGTGTTAGTTCTGAAACACAAGCAACAACAAAGGACAAAATAAAAATACAGGAATGTTGAAAGAAAACAAGAAATGCTTCTTCTAGAGAAGGCTCTTATCATGTGGAATGGATTAGAAAGGTAGGGCTAATATTAATTTCTTCCCTTGAAATTCTCCTGTATCTTTTTAGAAACAGATGCATAAGGAATTTTATTTGAGAGGATTAAGAACTATCTTCTTATTGGAAAGAAATCTGTGACCAATTTAAATGTTACAATAATACAGAATTCTAAACAATAGATAGAGGAGGAATATACTATGGATTATGATTCAGACAGAATGTTAAAGTAACTACATACAAGTAGATGGCTTTTCTTGCTTGGCTGGTCCTGCATGAATTATAATGAATCGTGACTGTGACTTCTAACTTTTGTATGAAACCTGTGTTTCTTACAAAAGTTAGGCACAACAGATTTTTCCCAGTTCAATCACAACAGAATCTGAATACAAGAAAGAAGAAAAACAGTTTGATGTTGGAGTTGGACCATCCAATAGTTTTTTAAAAAACTTATGCACCAAAATCTCTGATTTTTTTTCCCTTCAGAAACTTAACTTTCTTATCATAACCAATTAAAACAAGGAAGCTAAGTTTTGGTTACAATAACATTTCATTATTCTTCAGCCTTACCTTTCATAATACTCAGACCCCTCTTCCAAACCAGGAAGGATCCCAGTTAACAACCCTTGCAGGCCTGGTTTCAATGTTTTGCCCAAAGGAAGGTAATACATTTCATACAAGCTGAGCAATGCTGGCTTAACAGACATTGCAGCGTTAGCAAGAAGAGGAAATAGGCCAGAACTGTAGAAATATACAAGCAAACAAAACAAAACAAAACAAAACAAAAACCACAGAGGTCAGTGTCATAGGTATGAAACACAAAACTGCTTTGTATACCAGTTCATTGACATACTGTAAGGTGTATTGTGGCTGTGCAGTCCATACATAAAATGGAGCTTCTAGCTGCATACGGTGCAACTTTAGATCTATTTGAGTAACTTCAATAATAACTGCAGTGCAAAAGACTACAAATAACCTCTCAATTTTCTTTTTCTGTTAGACAATTGCTACACAGTAACTGATTATATAAGCTCACTTAATAATAGATTTATAGAATCTTTTAATTAAAAAATCATGTATTCGGCTGCTTTCTTTTATAACCATATTAGTAGTGATGCTTGCATAATACAGTTATTAAAAAATTCACATTTTTTATTTTGCACAATATATTAAATCATAAGTTAATGAATGGGATGCATAAGATGCTACATAAAGCCCCAAAAGTTTAACTTTAATCAAATTTCATCTGTTGGTTGAGAGCAGCAATTTAAACTGCTCTGGTTAAGAGTACTATATGAATATGGTCACCGACACACAAAATATATGAATATACTATATAGCAGGGATCCCCAACCCCTGGTCCATGAACCGGCACCAGTCTGCGGCATGCAAAAGGGTGGCATATTATGGGATGCACAGACAAGTGTAGCCCCATCTGTGAGATGCAGGCAGCACTGAAACCACACCCCCACCCCTTCCGGTCCGCGGAAAAACCTCTCTCCATGGAACTGGTCTCTGATACCCAATAGTTTGGGGGCCACTGCTATACATGAAAAGTGGACTAATTGGAAGGAGAGGATGTCTGCTAAATATCTGTTAAATCAGAGTGTACAATATGATAATTCCATGGAAATAACTTCGTGTAATCATATAATTGATATGATCACAGTGAAAAAGTGATGCACTGAATGAGAAACTGGCTACATCAAGATCTGGTAAATTGAGAGAAGGAGGGAGGAAGGGGGGGGGGAAAGGGAAGGGGAGAGAGAGTTTGCTCCAACCTGGAAGTTTCTAGCTGATGTTATATAACTGTCAGTTCAGTACAATGGGAACTGTAATCAAACACATTTAGAATGTGGTTTTGAAATATGGAGTATGAACTGCTATTGTAGAAAATTTTATTACAGTAAAAGCTGTTTGACTGAAATAAGACTGCGATTGAAATGTAATTTTGCTTACCTGTACAAGAAGAGATCTTTGGCCAGGCGCTTGGGGCCAATGATTTTGAAAACTATCTCATATGTCTCCAGGGCCTTCCGATGCACCCCACCAGGCAGGGCAGGATGAAGGCATTGTGCAAGGCGCTTCCCTATGGTCAGCTTTTTAGGTACAACTTGGTACTTCGCATTATTTTGAAGAACCTGACAAGAAACATTGTTAGATCTCTTGGAAGGTATTGCAAAAGCTTTAGTCAGAAAATGATTTATCGGATTAACAAGCCTGAAAGCAAATTTTCTGAATATATGGTATCAAGCAAATCATGATGCAGTAAGAAAACCGATTCTTGAGTGTAGATGCTCAAAAGTTCTTATTTAGCAAACTGGCTTTCATTATTAACTTTCTTCCATATTTGCATATGAATATTTACATATTAATAATGTGCAAAAATAGTCTATTATTTGTTGCTATGTATTGTTAAAAGGGATCTGTATCTGTACAGAGGTAGGATTTTTAATGTCATGCTAGCAAAAGTGCATCCATTAACTTCCTCTCCCCCTCAGGCCCCCTGCCCAGTGCATTAAAGCATCTGTAAGACCTCTTCCTGAATAGAATGCATTATATTATGGCGACTGAGTGAAAAGAATCACCCCCAAAGATCAGGCATAAATTCTGCTCTTACTTTCCCTTTAATATGTACTATATAAAAACAAGAGTCAGATTTTGTCTGGTGTAACAACTATAAAACGACATATATAAACTACACAGAACATTTTACTCCAATTTCATCAAACAACAGCCTATAACAATAAAAAGAATTTCAAGGTTTTTTTCTATTACACTGCATATTTGCCCCCTCAATCATAGGGCTTCTCCATCATACCTTATTTAGCTTTCCAAGAGATGAAATCAAATCAGCCCACTCACTAGAGTACTCAAAGCTTTTCAGTGCCTTGTCGACAGCTGCTACATAGTTCCTGTACTTGGAATCACCCAGCAGCTCCAGCTCCTCTGCATTCATCCTCCCGCAGGATCCCACCAGAGATCAATTTGCAATGCATGTAAAAGTATTAGCTGGAAAAGACAGATTCACATTTCACCAACTCCATTTTTTTAAACTTGTCAAAGTAATAATAACAAGTAGATACTGCACCCTGTTGAATATAATTACCATGAAATCTGCAAAAAATATTAGCTCCTGTGAAGCAAGAATGGAAGGAATTCAGTTTTAGACCTCCCACGTACTCAGCTTCAGGAAACCTCCCCAAAGTCACTTTTTGTGAAAATGGATGACTATATAAATGTTATTAATAAGTGAATAAAATACATAAGTCACTCCTGGAGACTTGGAATATCATCCTGAATGATATGACTTGTGGAGCAAAGGAAGGGATTGTATACAGTGAGCAGAGACACCTTCTCTGAATATAAATTCTGCTTTGAATGATGACCCAAGTTTTAATATTTCAGGGAATCAGGAAACTTCTAGAGTGGGGTTGTCAAACCCGCGGCATCACATCCGTGTCACCTGACGTATCGGGACTTTTTCCCCCTTCACTAAACCGAGTGGTGGTGGGGGCTAGCACATGGCCTGTGGGCCACGAGTTTGACACCCCTGTTCTAGAGAATGAATGGATACAGTGTTGTAAGCTTCCCAGAGGCACACAATAGGGAGATGGGTCTCATACAAATTTAATTAATAAATAAAAATATATTAAAAACTCTGTAATCCTCTCTGTTGACCCTTCTTTCAATTCAAAATAATATCAAATTAATATATCTAGAATGTAGATCTGGAGGGTCATTTCATTATAGAAAGCTTCAGGAGAAACTCATCGAATTAGAAAATAATTGATACTCCAATCAGAAAAAGAAATTAATCTTTTTATTGCTAATCACAAATTTTTAATTTCTAACAAAATCATCAGGACTTTTAAATTATTTGTTAACATTATTATAGCTATTAGTCTTCCAACTTCTAAACAATTTGTTTGGATTTTTATATATTTTCACATATTTCACATACAGTTTCACATATTTCACACATTTTATTGCAACATTATTTTCAAATCTGTTCATTTACAGTATTCTATAAATTACTGCAATACATTTTTCCGGTATTAGTAAGTGCATAATAACAGGCATCAATAAAGAGTTGTAAACTTGTTGCTCCTTGTAGGAACACTTTTTCAAGAAAAGGAAGCAACTTGAAGTGTTGCAACAGTGGCTGTATAAGGGGATGAATCATCATCAGCTTAATCATTTAATAGTTTTACTATGGTTCCAATAAAAGAGAGAGATCTCTTTAACAGAATTGCTCCAGTGACAGAATTGTTAAGCAGATATATCTGCAACCAAGATATCATTTTCAAATAGGTGCTGCAAAAACTAATTTTAGACCTTGATAATAATCCAGATTTAGCATTAAGAAAGTGTGAAACAAAGCATTATGCAGCTATAAAAACTAAAAATGTAGTGGAAGACTCCAAAAAAACCTGGAAGAATCCAAAGCCTTAATTCATCAAAACACAACAAAATGAACGCAGAAAATAAAACAGACCATTTAAAACAATAAACCAACTTTGAATTGCACACTATTGGTAGCTTTTTAGCAGTCAGATATATGCAGATCATGATTTAAGACCTACTAAGGTGAAGAGATTACTCCACAAATGAAATGGACAGATTTTTTTTAGGTTCAATCAACTTGTAAGACATTATCCATTATCAACACAAGTTTAGGGTAGGAGAGAAAAACACTATTGTATTCAAAATTGTACTTGTACTTTCACTACACCAGCTACTCTGTCAAATACTTGAATAATCAGTTTATTTTATTTATTTATTTATTTTATTCCAATTTATATGTCGCCCTTCCCCGGAGGGGTGGCTTACAATTTCTTAAGCACAAATCAATGTGCTTAGCAATAGCCTTCATTCCTCGTATATGCCTGCTTATTAGGAGTCCCCGCCCCCCTGCAGCATTTTACAAAGTCAGCTTATTGCCCCCAACAATCTGGGTCCTCAGTTTACCTACCTCGAAAGGATGGAAGGC
>JANHFM010006552.1:253506-271861 GCA_032468115.1 Grayia smithii
ATAGAATTCTTTATTGGCCAAGTGTGATTGGACACACAAGGAATTTGTCTTGGTGCATACTCTCTCGGTGTACATTGTGTATTGTTATAGACTACTTCCGCAAAAGGTAATAATGGTACCCAGTCGTCCTGTTGATACGACACATAGGATCACAAATACCGCTTAATCATGGCATTTGCTCGCTCAGCAGCTTCGTTGGTGTGGGGATGAAATGCTGTACTCAGACTCTGGGTAGACCCTATTCGCTTAACGAAGTCAAGCCAGAACCGTGCAGTGAACTGTGCTCCCCTGTCGGAGATTATACATTTTGGACAACCGTGTAACCGATATATATTCGTTATGAACAGGTCAACAAGCTTCTTAGCCGAGGGTAACCCTCTACACGGGATGAAGTGTGCTTGTTTGGAGAATAAATCGACTACCGTCTATATGACGGTACAACCATGACTAACTGGCAAATCGACAATAAAATCCATACCGATAGCTTCCCAAGGGACAGAAGGATTGGCTACAGATTGTAGTAATCCCATTGGTTTCTCAGGACATGGTTTGGTAACGGCACATACGTGGCAACTCGATATATTTTTCTATATCAGTTCTCATTCCTGGCCACCAAAACTGGTGCCTCGTGAGATGTAACATTTTAAGACAACCAAAGTGTCCTGCTGTCTTGCTATCGTGACACTGGTACAATATCTCCTGATGCAATGTTAAAGGGACATATAATTTATTTCCATGCCACGCTAGTCCATTGCGTATGGTCACCTGCCCCTTATGCTGTGTTAGCCACTGATCAGTCTCTAACGCTGTAATCAATTTAGTATCCCAGACACCCACTACCGTATTAGACTTATCTGACTCTATCCCTGGGGACAGCATTGCTTGTACCACTTCCACTTGTTGGCTATTAAATTGTGGCTTCCTGGATAATGCATCTGCTAGATAGTTCCTGCCTGCTGGGATATACTTTAAGATGAAATTAAAGCGTTTAAAATATTGGGCCCACCTCGCTTGTTTTGGGGCCTGGAGAGCTTCCAAGTTTTTGTGGTCTGTCCAGAATTCAAACAGTTGAGTAGTTCTCTCTAATAAATGTTGCCATGTCGGCAACGCCCACCGGATAGCAAACGCTTCTTTTTCCCAGACGGTCCACCTCCTTTCAGTTGGAGTTAATTTCTGGGAAGTGTAAGCACATGGATGAAGTTTTCCTGTATGTCTTTGTAAAAGTACTGCCCCAACTGCCACATCACTCACATCTGTCTGCACAACAAATGGATGGGCTCTTCCGAAAACCGTGACTTCAACAGGTCAAATGCCGTTCAACAATCTTGGTTCCAGTCTACGGGTTGCCCAGGCTTTGGTTTACCCATGCTGCCTTTTGTTTGCAATAGATTTGTTAATGGCAGGGCTATGGATGCGAATGAAGGAATGAACTGCCGATAAAAATTGGCGAACCCTAAGAAACTCTGTAATTGCTTATGGGTTATAGGGGGTTTCCAGTCTAGAACAGCTGCGACTTTTTTGGGGTCCACTGTGATGCCGTCCTGGGAGATAAGTAGCCCAAATAATCTATCAACTTATGAAATGCACACTTGAACAACTTAATGTACAGTTTAGCGTCTAACAACTTCCGGAGGACTTGGCGTACCAGTTTTACATGTTCCTTAAATGTTTTAGTATATATTAAGATGTCATCCAGGTATACCAATACCCCCTTATACAAGTGATCTCTTAGGACCTCGTTGATCAATTGCATAAACACCCCGGGTGCTCCCTACAACCCAAAGGGCATAACCTGGAATTGATAGTTCCCCAGAGGGCAGGAAAACATGGTTTTCCATTCATCCCCTGGGTGTATCCTGACCCTATAATATGCCTCTCGGAGATCTAATTTGGTGAACACCCTCCCTGTAGCAAGCGTGGAAAGATCTTTAAACAGGGGCAGAGGATAAGTGTTCTCCACACAAACAGTATTTAGGCCCCTATAGTCCACACACAGTCTCAACCCACCATCCTTCTTTTCTCGGAACAAGACGGGTGCTGCTACTCGGGACCGACTTGGCTTAATGAAACCACGGGCCAAATTCTTCTTGATATACTGATGTAGCTCTTCCAGTTCTTTTGGAGTCATAGCATACATTCTAGGTTTTGGTAGGTTAGCCCCAGGGAGTATTTTGATGGCACAGTCCGTGGCCCTATGGGGCGGCAAGACCTTACATTCCTTTTCATCGAACACTGCAGCCAAGTCTTGGTATTCTACTGGATAGTGTACCCCCAACGAGTGTTCTGGCCGGCTCTCCAAAACTGGTCTGTACCAGGAGTTGGACCTGGTTCCAGGAGTATCTTCCGGGAGCCCCCCTCCCACCAAATTGTGGGCTGCCATTTGTCCAGCCACACCAACCCCAAAATCATGGGTTCAACCATTTTGTCCACCACGATGAACCTAAGTAACTCCCAGTGGCCCTCTATTTCGACCCTAAGTGGCTCAGTGACATGAGTGGCTGGAGACCCCCCTAAAAGCCACCCGTCCATTTGTTCAAATGGCAAAGGGGTCTTCATTTTCATGAGTGGCGCCCCTAGATATTCAGCGACAGATTGGCGTATAAGGTAATGGGTGCACCCAGTATCAATCAATGCCCCTTGTTGGAAAGCTACAGGCTTATAGGGATTGCGTATGGTAATAGCAATAACAAAGGCGGGTACTGGCTCACTCACCATTGGATCGTGGAGGTCATCCTCATCCGAACTGTCCTCCGTCAGCCGTGACATTCCTTTAAGCACATCGGGTCTGTCATCGTCATCCTCCTCATCCTTTCGACGGTGTACTGGAGATTGGGCAGCTGCTTTCACTTTAGCCGGTGAAGGAGTACGACCTCTTCCTCTACTGGGGCCCGGCGTCGGATGAGGAACGGGTGAGGTGCAGCAAGCCGCCCTATGTCCTTCTCGGTTTCAACGGTAGCATCTAAAAGAAGCTCTTGTAGGGCCATAAAAACTCGCTATACCCCTGCCTATGGCTTGACTTGGTCGAGTGGCTGAAGGTTTGTCAAGTGACCCTTGTCGGCTAGGTTGTACTCCTCTAGGATCACCCCTTCCCCTAAACTCCTGCAATGCTAAGTTTAGTTCCAGGGCTGCACTGAACCAGGCATTGAGAAGGGGCGGCAAGCCACGATAAATGCACGCCTGCCTGAGCTCCCAGTCCAGGCCTGATCTAAACTGATGTACAAGCAATCTCTCCGGCCAACTCTGTAATTTTCCAGCTAACCTTCTGAACTCTTTAATATAATCCTTAGCTGGTCTTCCCTTCTGGCTCAGTGCCATTAATTCACCTTCTGTCTGCTATGTTCTGGTGCTATCCTCAAATTGTTTCTACATTGCATTCAAAAACAACTCAATGTTTGTTAATTATGTGGCGCGGTTATTATGTAACTTGGCCACCCACTCAACCGCCTCCCCAGTAAGGGCGTTCGTCACTGCTGATACCATTGCCCACTGCAAAGGGTAATCGTCTCTGTACAAATCCAGATGGCTGACCACCTGGCTAAGAAATAAAGCTACGCGTCCCGTCTCTCCATTAAACGAGGCTGGGATAGGGGGAGGTCCCCACAATGGTTGGTACGGTCACCCAGTGGTAGCCCAAGGATATTTCTGCGTTTGTGGATTAGTTCTATCTCCTCCCCTTCTACCCCCCGACCTGTCGGAACCTCCTGACGCTCGTCCCCCCTTCCGGTATCTCGTGGTCGTCTAGTTCCAATCTGTTCGCTGGCTCCCTAGAAGCCCAGTCCTCTAGGAGACGATCCTGTCGCCCCCAAAACCGGCTGCATCCCTCTGGGCTCTCGTTCCATCGGTCATGACCGGGCTTCTTCCTCTGCTACCCCGAAACCACGACCAGCGATGGAAACTCAGTTCACCAAACTTCTCTTTCAAAACGTCAATGGTAGATGCACCTAAATCGGCCCATTCTTCTTCCTCCTCCTCCATCCACCTCTTTTCTTTCCAATCCCGGAAAAACTCTTCCTTTGGCAACCACAACTCCGCTGGAGAACTAGTGTCCACCCTTCTACTCCAAACCGCTGCCTCCGGCTGCTCACCAGTCAACATCTCCGCAGTCTGAGAACTCGAGGTTCCCATCTCACCTTCCACATCGTCCCCCGATATCACGGCATCAGTTTCATCCAATTCCATCAGATCAGAGAGGCTCACTCCTCCCCTCAGCCATCCCAAGACAGAGTGCGAGGCAAGGAGTAGTATAAAAAGTTTTAACGCTGACTTTCTGTCGGCCGCAACAACGGTTCAGACAGAAAACTGCAAAACACAGGATGTTGGTTTGCAAATATTTAATATCAAAACCAAAAGCAAACAACCAGAGCAAAATAAAGTCAGCGTTAAAACACACGCTCTGTTCTGCTGTTTTATAACTAAACAGAGCGTGGCTCTCCACTCCTCCGGCCACCGCCCACGCTGCGAACTCAGCATACTAACTCTGCGAAAGCTTCGCTCAGAACAGAAATAGAACGAGGGTTCTGAATTCGCTGCGGTGATGAATCCTGGCTACTGGCCGCCTTGGCCTCCACCATAACTTTGTGTTCCTCACACCCATCCGTCTACATCTACCACCAACACCCAGGTGACATGATCCAGCTGGCATGGTGTTGAGTTGCGGGCTCGACAGCGACCTTTTACACCGGTTGACCATGGAACGAAGTTATGTCCAACCCTGAGAGATTTCTGGTGTTTTGAAAGTATAAGAAACTTATTTCTGGGACCTGGTGAATGATGATTTTTACCAGAAGTAAATTATTTTCCCCAAAATACTATTTTTAGTTCCATCTATCCAATTCTGTTGCTAATAATACTTTAAATTCAGTTTGATAATTTATCTATAGGTATCGCTGATGCCACTGAAACCATTCACATGCAGATGAAAAAGTCCAACCCCTAAATGCAGCCAAGCAAATTGATATTACCTAAAAATAAAAAGGGTTATAATCTAATAATTTATTCTTTTCTTCTAAAGAAGGTCATTATTGCTGTAATTCCTACACCAGGTTCAGGTCTTATGTGTTGTATATATTTTATTAATAAATGGAAATATTAAAATGTTTGGCATTCTTGCTTTCTACCTCCAGAAGGTATCAGCAAACTTGAAACATTTCAATCAAGTAGAATTTGTGTGTTGTAGATAAGGGGCTTATAATTTGAAATTAGTATGTTATTTAAATAGAAATGAGGTAAAATAAGCTATATAGTAATTATTACATTGGATGCAGATAGAGACGCCTTTTGGCACCCCCACCCCTACCATTCATTGTATTTTAAAGATAAAAACTGTGTCATTTATTTTTGCCCATGAGATAACATTTATGTAAACAGAGACAAATATTCATTCTACTGATCTCTCATTCGTGTTATTTTCAGCAAAGAACCTACAATATTAAGGTTTTTCTTCACCAGATATACAAGGAACAAATCAGAAAGTAGTTTCCATTTTTACTATTTTTCAGCTCTGATCGCCTTCAATTACCTGCTTCTTTGTAGTTTTCCAAAACATGAATGGAAATTGATGAACATAAGGAGTTGGAAATAAACAATAATTTCTATTACTATCATTTGGGATGTGACATACTCAAAACCGCTCCCTATATGAGCTTGAAAAGGTGGACCCTGATTTTCTTCAGCTCATATTCTTTGATGAGAGTTGAATGAGCAGGAGGCAATTTTCTGCTCAGATTAGTGATATGCAAAGAAAAGCACATGGAATTAAAACAACAAAAAGTTGTCTTTTCTGGTAGCAAAAGCCTTAAGTCATCATACACTGGATCCAACAGCACATTCTTTACCCCCATCGATAATGAGCAAAGGCCCGGTTAGCTTCTGCCATTTTGTGCAACTCATGCTTTTTTTTAATCACGTTGCCATTATTGTTGGAGGCATCCAGCAGCTCGTTTGAGAGCTTTTCGGGCATTAATGTTCGCCTGTGCTTGTTTTCTCTGCATTCTGTGATCATCCACTTCATGGCTAAGAATCTCCGCCGACTAATCTTTAAAGGAGTTGGTACCTGAAAAAAGCAAAAGGCAGGGTTGAATATACTTTACTATCATAGCATGCTACTTAAATTTACAACAAGCCTACATGTATTTATCTTCAAAAAATGTTGAAATCAAGAGTTCTGTAACAAAAACCATTTAATGTTGTGTGAATATTTTGCAAGTGTTATGGTTTGCTTTTGGTGTATGCCACCAGGTCACATTGCTTTTGATGTATGCCAGATACAAAACATGCAAAGCAGTGGTGGGTTGCCCCCAGTTCGGTCCGGTTCGCGCGAATAGGTAGCGGTGACACTGTGACGTCACCGAACCGGTTCGCAGCATCCCGGACCCTGGCCCACCCGCACGGCCCAACTTACCTTTTTCTGAAAAAATCGGCAAAATTAGTGTTCTGCGCATGCACAGAGTGCTTTTTTGCCGAATTTTTTAAAATAAATTTTTCTGCGCATGCGCGGTAGCGCGGTTTACGCGCACACGCGTGCACGAAGAGAACCGGTAGCGAAGGTGAGTGGAACCCACCCCTGGTCCATAACCCTCTTGAAAATGTTCAGATGTATATCAAAGCCCAATTATCATTGTATAGTTTTAAATTCCCTTTCCTGGAGGTGGGAGAATGGAAAAAACTTTTTTGAAAAGTAGCTGCTAGCCTATTGTTTGAATGCAATCCTGGTTGCCCCCACTGCTGGGCCACTTATAGGAGGTACAGTTGTGTACAGTTACTAAGCTTCTCAGGAGTAAGGATGCAGGATCCATATCCAAGCTCAGATTGCTGGAGGAGGGGTGACGTCTTTCCTCCAAACTTCAATTTTGACTTTCTTCTCTGTGAAAGAGGTTATGAAACTGGTAATCATGGCTGATTAAAAAAATACACACATAACAATCACCAAAGGCGATTGATAAAGAAAAATTATGAAATTAAGCAGCTATGTAGAAAAGGATGTTCTCTTGTATCATTTGGGTTAACATGTTTATCTTTGTTAAAACATCGGCATTGCTTTATGTAAAAAATAGAAACGATAGTTATGAAAACAAAAACAGCCTGAACCCATTTAGCCAACTGTCAATTTTACTTCTAAAACTTACTTCATAGGCCAGTACATAAAGTTGTCTCCAACAGGTAAGAGATTCATGCACCACAACAAACATTTTAGATGCTAATACAGTACATGTTTGATTCAAACAATACATGATCTGCAAACTATATAGGAGATTTAACATTAAATAGAAGCTAGTTCAGTGCCTGTCAGGCTGTCTTAACTTGTAGTTCCATTATGATTGAATCCTGCATGCCATAAGCATTCTAAATGAATATGATGGAAATCTGTGCAGTTTTAAAGGATGTAATTGGCATTAGATATAAACATTGTTATTTTTCAGACACGAATATACATTTTCATGCATCATTTCCAGGGAGTGCAAACCTAAGAAAGGATACCTCAAATGTTCATCATGCCAGCAATCCCATCATTACAAAGCTCAAAAGGGATTCTGGGTACAGGCCAATTCTTCTCTTCAAGGACTGTACAAGAAGATAATCCTGTGTTTGTGCAGCTCCTATTCACTTCAAACGTTTCTTGGTGGATCATGTTCCAGTAATTAAATAAACCTATTCTAAACCCGGATTACACTTGTTTCAAAGTTATTTCTGAACAATTCAAGTTTGGCTACTGAATTCAAGGAATGAAAAAGGATGTGAAAAGAACCCTTGCTTTGGAGCAGTCAAAAGCCTTTCTAACAGAACTCTGCAAATTATTCAAAATAGGTTGCTCAGAACACATGTAAGCACTATTAAAGCAGCTGAATCTTTCTTCAGAAACTGCTCTTGATGTTCTCCGGCTGAAAGCAGTCGCTTTAATGATTTGATGTTTCCTACGGGATCCCACCTGTTCCAAAGCATTCCATTTAAAGGATTTGTCCAGTCCTCTATTTAATAGAGCATCCTGACTTTTAAAAGGGCTGACAGAGACTTATGGGTAAATCCCAAACATGATAGGAGTGCAATGGCATTCATTGCATATGTTCCTTGGGTCTCAGGAAATTCTGGCTTTGAAATATTGACAGTCCTACATCTTGCAAGTCCCTTGTTTATTTTGCAGATGTTCCCTATAAAAATTCTAGTGGAGGCTTGGATAGACAGCGCAAAATGGGGATCACAGCTCAAACGGAGAAATTATATGGGGCAATATTTACACTACCAATAGAAGAGAATCACCTGTATATAAACAGAGAGCAAACCCCCATTCACTTCTATCACTGATGATGTTACATAGTTGGTAATGAAATATCTGAAAGAAAACAACCAAGCTCAGAGAGCACCAAGGACCCCATAATATATGTAGTTTTGAACATTTGAGCATTCACATTAATAAGCTCCACTAAACACAAAGCCAAAAGTGTCTCAGCATAGACAGTGCTCAGAATTCAGGATACTCTACATTTGATGTATTTAAATGTTCTGTTGCGTTAGGACAAAATAATACCTCTTGTTCCCTAATGTGTTTTTCAAAATAAAATAAAGCAGCTGATAATATTTAAATACTGCTTGTATACAGTCTTTCTTCCCAGAAATCTTTCACTAGATGATTGAGGATTTAGATCTGAGTGTTTTTTAATCCTATCCAGCAATCCAGTGCAGTCTTGAACCTATAAGTCAATGGAAATTTTCAGTGGAATAACTCCTTTTTAAGAACCTTCCAACAGATTGTCTGAATATTGTAAGTTCCCAAATACTTAATATAATCATTCCCTCCCCAAACCTCTGTTTCTTACCACTCTGCAGAAACCAGCTAAAGGTATTTCCTATGCTTTCATGAGTTTGATCCCTGTAGTTCAAACTTGTAATTCAAGAAAAAAAAAAGGCTATATGGGGCATCCAAACTCAAATAAATGAAGACTTATTTTAGCAAGCAGGAATATAGGCAAGTCAGTAATTGAATGAACTGCTTTGCATGGCAGGCTACTGGTATTTTTGTGAGTCACTTTACATAATGGATAATAATAAGAGCCACTATGATAATAGGTGCTGAGATAGAAAGGGGGAAGGATGTCAAAGATTACCATTTTCCCTGATAGATTTTAGCTGCAAGATCTTTCTTGAACCCAATGGGGCAGAACATATATATGTGTATATGTGTGTGTGTGTGTGTGTGTGTGTCAAATTTATATTTACTGAGAAATAAATAAATTTAAATAAATAAATTTGACACATATAGCCTGTCGTGAAAAGCGACTGAAAAATGACTGCCTGGGTGCCCCTGGATTGGGGCTAAAGGCAAAAAGGAAGCAGTATGCTTCCTCCCATATTTGGGTAGACCAGGTGCTCTGACAAAACATAAAAACCATGGTGCTTCTCAAATACTTCTATCCCTGAGTCTATGTTGCCTGCTTGCTTGAAAATTATACACGTCACAGTTGCCAATGTTAAGAGTAACCATAGGCAACTTGGTGTTTTCTAGATGTTTTCAACTTCAACTCCCATCCACTCTGGAATGTAGGAATTGTCAAATATATCTTGAGAATATCAGATTGCTTCCCTCATGTTAAAAGAGAATCAAAATCTTTCCCAAACTCTCTTCACGGTCAGTCAAATAAAGCCCATTTTTAAAACTCTCTCTAAAGCAAAATTACTTCCATTTTTTCCCTGTATGTAATTGCAGTTACAGTGCAACTTTAAGACACGAAGAGGGGAAAATGCACAACAGTGCCCATATTACAGATATTTCCAAAAGAATAACCATCCGTAGTATTTTTCATCTATCACACAGCAGGCACAAGGGAGTCCATGAGAATGACAGGACCCGGTTTCAGTCATGCAGGTTGTTGTCCACTTCATGCTAAGGACATAAGTTCCACCTTGCTTTTGCAGTACATAAAGAGCGAAATATGGAATTTGGAATTGCAAACTCTCTTGAACCAAGCCTTATTCTCTTTTCTCCCATAGAGATGTTTTCTTTGTTGATTGAATTCAATCACTGAAAAAAGAAAGATAAAATTAAATCAGATTTTTTTTAATCTTGCCAGCTTCTCACTGCTGCTCCTTAAGTATTTTGATCTGAGAGAAAATTTAGCAAATAAGTATACTGAGCAAGTCACAGCAAGTATTTACCCAGTCCATTGGCAATAGATCATAGGTAGGATGAGGGGTGGGGGAGAGAATTTCTTTTGAAGTAGTTTTTTAAAAAAAAATAAAGGTTCAAATGACTAAATCATCTTATCAACAGCCTTACTCTCCAATCATGTTATATTGTAATGGATTAGACATGTATAAAACATTCTTGAAACTATTAGACAGGCCTTTGATCCATGCCTGGACTACCAGATAGTTTTAAGGGAAATCAGGATTGGGGTTCAGTCATTGTTATCAAAATGCATCTTTCTTATTTATTATTGCACATTAATTAGGCATCTATAATGTCAAAAATACAATTAGTACATACACAGATATAGTTGGCATCCAGGAAAAAATTGTAGGGGAGCAAAATGACCAAAGGTTTTAGAACTCAAATCATATGATTACTGAAATGTCAGATGATTTGAGAAACAGCTGGCCCTCAAGAGAAGAGCATCTTTATTGTATGCAAGAGATCCTAGACCAGTGACGGTGAACCTTTTAGACAGTGCCCAAACTGCACACGCATGCCCAAACTGAAAGGTGCATGTGTACAACCATGCACATGCGCTGACATGTGCGTGCATGCATGGACATGCACACATGTGCAGCAGGGACTTGAAGACCAGCTGGCCAGCAGGGCATCCCAACACGCGGCATGAGGTAAGATCTTTTTCTTTTATGAGTTCTGTTTTGTCGTTTGCAGGGAAACAGAAGCTCATGAAAGAAATGCCACTGAGATCTGACCTGGGGTGATGGCACACATGCCAGCAGAGACGGCACTATGTGCCACCTCTGGCACCTGTGTCTTAGGTTCACCATCAATCCTAGACAGTCTCTGGCCTCTATTCATATAGGAAAGCTCTGGAAGACCATCTATGCAGACCATGTGAAGTGAGGTGAACTATTTATTGTCCTCTTAGGTATTGGGGGAAAAAAAACATAGTACAAGCAACCAAGATTTGGTTTGAAAATAGGCAAAGACTGCAGTTGAAGTTTGATAGGCATGACCTTCATCTTTTTGTCTACTTCTTCCCATCCTGGTTTGAAATAATAGATTTCCATATGGAAGAGAAGAGACTTGGTGGGAAGAGGAGGGTAGCAGGACAGGTTTTCTAATTTGGTACCACAAAAGTAACCTCTCTTAGTGTCTCCTCTCCTTTTCCTGAGAAAATGCTGCTCAGTGGTAAAAATCCATCTAAAAGAAAGAACAAAAGTGAACCTGGCAATGGCCCTTCACATGTAGGGTTCTTTCTATGTGGCTGGCTACCCTTGCATCATAAGGTACCTCTACCTGTGGTGTGTACATGGCATATCTTATTAGTTAAGTGTGGAAATTTAAATGTTACGTAAGCAAGGAGCCCGAAGGTACAGGCAGCTAGCTATAAGGTTGGTGTTACTGAGCTATTCGGAGATTGATGTTCTATGAAAAAGAATAATCTTCTAAGATGTTTTGAGTTATGCAGATTCTAAGTATACCTGGAGAAAGGTCATATTGACCTTGGTCTTTTTTTAGCTCTACAATACCATGGTGGTAGTATGTATTACCAGCTGATCACAACCTGTTGGAATGGGACAATGTGACAGTATCTATTAGGGTGATCCATTTCCCATTTAACACTTGAATTTGAATAGTTCTTAGATGAGGACAGAATAGCATTGATTTGTCTTGAAACACTTCCTTTCTAAAAGATTTCCTGGGCAAATCTGGACATTTATAAACCCTATTAAGCGCTATCAGCTGCTAAGGAAATAGAAATATGCCAAGGGACTCCAATGTCAGAAAAATCAGCTCCAAGAAACAGAGGAAATACTTTCTAGTTGGATGTTGCAGAGAAAAGGGATTAGATGCATTAGTTTCAGCTGCTAGAGAATTATATGTATGTTTTAATTCTACATCAAACTAACATAACTAACATAACAATTAAATTAAAATATCAGTCTATTGTTGAACAATTCTAAGAGTATTATATCAATCTCAACATGTTCTGTATTGACAATTGCATAGAAAAGCAGGGGACAGAGCTGAGTTGCAAAATAGAAACAATTCTTTATAATTGTCTTCCTCTTATTGGAAAAGTCTATTGCACTTTAGACAATCTGATTAACACTGATTCAGGAGAATATTCATTGATTAGGAAACATGCAAATATGCTGAGATTTTTTTTTAATGAAAGACTATTTGATTCAAGTTGATTGAAATATAAAGTTATTACGGCATGCAACGCCATTCAGGACCTTAAGAACCTGATGTTTTCCTGTAATATTAATATCTGCTAACATTATTAATTTGTTTGATTGGTACATTTTTTGTTGGTCAAATTAAGACTTGCATTGCACAACTGCTTAAGAAAATGCAGCGCACCTTCCAAAATCAGTATTTTTTCCAGCAATGCTGTTCTCTATTGAAAACACTGAAAAAATGACTTAAACACTAGCATTGTCTGAAAATGTTAGTTAGTACCTGCTGTATTTTATTTTACTTTATTTTTTAAATTAGCTTATATCACAATAGAATTATATTACTAACTCTAGTAATATTACAGACTAAGAAATGATTGAAATCTGAAAATTTGTATTTGTGAAATAAAAGCATAAATCAGTAGTACAGATTTTATTACTCTTCATTCTCCCAAAATTGGAACAAACCAATTTGCAAAAAGAGATTTAGCAGAACTTGCAATACCGTAATGGTGTGTGCACATAAGAATGGAAGCTTCATAAACAGTGGCGTAGTTAAGCTATAAACATTCTGAATAATGTTAATTACTTTATACACACATAGATTTCATGCCATTGATTTAGTTGGAAATTATTTCCAGACCAATATGGGTAAGATTGCTTATCGCTATAGTAAACTTATTTGTGGTTTATTAGACCTAGGACTTCACAAGCCATACCAAGGATGTGATATACAACTTTCCAAAAATTGCTAACAGAAAATAAATTTATCTATTTAGAGCTGATATGCAGATTGGCATCACAGTTCATGCATTCCAGTTTTTCAAAGAAGGACGTGTTTAATATACTTCCTGCACTATCACAACGTTCAGACTGAAGGTGACACAATGGTTTGCAAAACATCCTTCCTTATAAATGGACAAAGAGACACATAAAGTCATAGCCATGCACAAGTTAAACTATAAAATATACATTTGCACAGATGTTATGTTATTCCTTGTGAATATTAGCTAAGGTTTGAAGACTAGACTTGTATAATATTGTCTCCAGCTTGGTGAACAGTTATGTCAGCCTCCCCCCTTGAGGTCTGAAGATGTACAACTTCTCAACTGAAAATTAAGGCCATGCTGACTTCAACAAGGTTGTTTTTATAATCAGATGCTATTGCTAAGCATACTTATTTGGGAGTAAGCCTACCACTCCACAGGACCTACGGCTTAATTCTATCATTACATTAGTTTTCCAAAAGCATGTGCATCTAGATCCATGGTCTAATTATTGCAGCTTAGATACATTAGGTACAATTGAGTCAAATTAAACACTTGGAACTCTACTCTTTTTCCACAGATGGGTTGTCATTGAAACTCATGCTACATTATGGTTGGGTTTATGTGTTAAGCCACCATTGGTTTAATCATAGTTTGTTGAATAAATAATAATTTACTCGATTCACATAAGCTGAGCAACAATGAAACAATCCATATTTTAATTCAACGAAATATGTGTTTTCAGTTTAAGATTTCTCACATGCATCTGGGAGTAATTCCCACCGAGTTACCAAAAGTAATGGTTGCATAGATTTTTTTAAGAAAAGGTACAAGTGGTCATTATTCAGCAACAATTCAGCTCCCGATTTCAGCGATTGCTCCAAAAATCAGTGTCATTTAATCTTTTATCTTTCCACTTAAGAGTTGTCATACAACTACTCCTAGGTCACAACAGACTGTATAAAATGAGATTGCATAATAAGAGATGGCAGTTCACATGCAGTTTAACAAAAAAAAGGTTCAAATTATTGTTAACTTTGCATTTCTCTAGCCTGTCTAAAATTAAACTACATTGATGACATGCTTCCAAACATTTTAAAAAGAGGATGTTCTTTCATATTTTGCACAATTTTTAATCAAAAAGGAAAGAATATCATGGTGGGGGCTTAACTTCCTTATTATAAGAGGATAACTTGCTGCAGGAAAACAGAAACATTTATTGACTTGTTTAACAGTGCAAACTCACTTCATATGCAATTTATATGAGGTGAGAATTCCTTAAAAATGCCATTTTCACATAAATCGCAAATACTTGTATTTTTTTTTTACCAAGAGCAAAACCATAGAAGTGGTTTGTACAAACCACCAAGGAAAAGTAAGCAGGCAAATAACCAATTTACTTGGCTAGGGGACGATTTTACTTGGGCTAAGGGTTTTCTCTTTTTGCATGCTTGCTGTTTACTTGCTTGTCTGTACATGCCCCTTTTCTAAATATGTATGGAATCTATAAACCTTTTCACAATTATGAGGCACAAAAACCAACCTTCCAGCAATCGATAAAACGTTTCTCTCTCTCAAAAAAGTTGAGGCAGTTTTTGTTGAATGGTATTTTTTTAATATATGCTCACTCTTTGAAAATATCAAGAGGGGGAAACAAAGAGGGAACATTCCTTATCTGTTTAGATGCTAAGAAATATCCAACTACAAGCTGGCAGCGAGTTGCAAAGGAAAAAGGCCGGAAAGTAGCAATGGCACAGACTGCCTAACACCGTGCACCACATTCATAATTACAATAATGTGAATGTTGTGCAAGGAAGCATAATTCTCTGCAGGAGTGAAGTCTCTGATGTCTAGGTGAAAAGGGGAGAGGAAGCAGGTTAGGGGTAAGGGCAAGAGTTAAAGTCTACATTTCATGCAGAGCTATTATGCATCAGGCCCATTTCCCCATAGTACTTCTTCAGACATCTGAGTTGGAGTTCTGGGTTGTTAGCCTGGGATCTGTGTTGATCTCGTACCTGTAGTGATAGCCCTCCATGTGGTCTCTACAGGCATCCCTGATGTTATACATCCACTTTTTGATCCCCTTTCGGTTCAAATATAAAACCAGGAGGAAAATGGCACCAATGAGGGCCAAGACTATCCCAAGGAAGACGTAAGAAGTCTGCAGCGGGGTCTGGTCGTCGATCAGAAGGGGGCAGTTGAGTTCGGACACATCGATGCTCACCAAAGAGTGTTCTTGCAACTCCTGGGGATAGGAGCACTCTAGGGACCCTTTGGCCTCGACCTGCTTGCTCTCCTTCAGCCAGTTCACCAAGTCCTCGATGTGGCAGTCACAAACCCAGGGGTTGCAGCTGAGATTGAGGGACAGCAAAGGGAGGCCCTGGAGCTGCTGGAGGGTGTCGTTCCTCAGAGTCTTGAAACCGTTGCTGCCGAGATTGAAGGTGCTCAGCTGTTGGAGGCTCCCCAAGAACACGTTACGCAAACTCACCAGGGAGTTGTTATGCATGTCTAGGTGCTCCAGACTGGGCAGTGCGGAGAACATCCTGGCCGGCAGATAAATCAAATTGTTATCCGACAGGTCCAAGTGCTTCAAGTTGAGAAGCGTGCCCGTCTGGAGCAGCTCAGCCACCAGGCTCACAAAACTGTTGTTGTAGAGGGAGCTGCTCAGGTCCAGTTCTTCCAAGGGACTGCTGGTATTGCCCAGGGCCATAGGGCTAAGCCAAATGAGCAAATTGTCGCTGAGGTCCAACTGCTTTAGGTGGGGCAGCCCAGCAAAAGTCTCCGCGCCCACCCAGCTCAATTGGTTACCCCTCAGGTTGAGGAGGGTGAGCTCCGAAAGGGAGGCGGAGAGGAAGGAGGCAGAAGAAAGGTTGCTGATGCAGTTATAGGTGAGTAAGAGGCCCTGCACGAAAGGCGGCAGCTCAGACGGCACCTCTGTCAAGTTGTTGTTAATGCACTTCACTGTTCGGGCTGTCTCGAAGCACTGACATAGCGCAGGGCAAGGGAGAATTTGCGGTTGTGGCTGCTGAGCCCAAACCCAGCCTGAAAGGACCAGCAGGAGTAACAGCTCCAGCCCCCCAGCTCCTTGCTTCTCCCCACGTAGCGCAGGGGATGCACAGCCCCAAAGAGAGCACCCCAGCATCACCACCTCTTGTCAGGGACTGTTCTCCTGCGGTGCTCCCTGGGCTGTCTCTGTCTCAAAAGGAGCCTTGGTTCCAGCCCTCCGAAAGCAGTCTTCTTGGGTCAAGCAGAAAGGCAGAGAAAGGAAGCCTGAAGAGAAGGTGCAGTTCTCTCCTTGCGTGCAACCAGGCTGGGAATCCACAGCAGTCTTGGGAGGGTTGGAACAGCCCTAGGAATGGACCAGTTCTCTTTCACGTCCTGCCACCCTTGAAAAAAAAAAGCAGAAAAAAAAATGGGAGGAGGAGGAGGAGGAGGAGAGGAGTTTGAACCAAGCTGGGGTGAGGAAGAGATCACGTTTTCTTCTCAGACTCTGCCTTCCTGGATGCTGCCAGCACACTCCTGCTTCTCAACATCATTTCCCCCCTTCCCAAGTGCCACCCCTCGAGTCAAACCACAAAACAGCTTGGACTGCAAAAAACAAGAAAGAAAGAAAGAAAGAAAGAAAGAAAGAAAGAAAGAAAGAAAGAAAGAAAGAAAGAAAGAAAGGAAAGGGGGAAAAAAAAGAGCAGTCCTTGGATTCCTCTTGACACGTTACAGCAAGTTTTGCCAACCTGCCCGTGTCTGACAGTTTCCCCCTTAGGCAACTTTACCCAACGGGATTTAATAGCAATGTCTCATCACCCCCTGAGCAGCGGAGGGATAATGACCATTGTAGTCCAAATACCTGAGGATGTCTGTTTGGGGTAAGCTTGTTTATTAGATTGAATAGTAATAGATTCCTTTTTCTCCCTTTGCTCAGGAGCTCCAGTGTCTACAGTACTCCCTCTTCCAATCCACTTCCCCAACAATCTTGTGAGGTAGCTCAGATTAAAAGTGGCAGGGACTTGGCCAAGAGCCGCCAACAAGCTAAGCCTGGCTAAGAATGGCCTTGAACCTGTGTCCTCTTCCCCTAACAACTACATCACACGTTCTTTCCTTTATAACGTCCACAGATACAAAAAAAAAACACCACCAAAACATATCGGTATGAATTGCTGCTACTGGGGGGAAAAAAAACCCCCCAAAACGCTGGGATTTCCACCCCCGCCGGTATTCCTTTCGGAGGACTGGAAACGCAGCATTGGGGCTCAAAGGATTCGCTACGGGCCAGCAAGTTATTGCGGTTCTAATCCCTACAGAGGCCATGCTGAAAAACAGAGCCTTAATCCGCGTTCGGCTTTTTATTTTTATTTTTTTATTTTTTTTTTACAATTACCAAGAGTCGTGGCTTTTGTTCAACCTAAGAAAAGTTGCTGGAGGAAAACTTGCAACTTTTCGCAAAGTCCCCTCGGTTGCCCCCAAACCGAAAGTCGTCGCGTTCATTATTCATCCCCCCCCACACACACCCAACTTTTCCCAACTAATAATTCCCCGCCACACCCTATAAAAAACAAGCCCCACGTTTTCGAAGTAACAACACCCACCGCCCCGCTCCTTCGCTCTGCGGCTACCTCCCATCCTAGAGGAAGGCGAAGCCCGCGAGGTCCAGGGCTGCCCTTTTGCCAAGGGAAGATGAACGGCGTCGAACCGTCAGGGCCAAACGTTCATTCCCCCCGCCCCTTCGGCGTAAACGGGAGGGATGATTCAACCTGGGACTTGACGGGAGACCGGACTCGTCCCTCTGCCTTCTGGGCCGGGAGGGCGACGACGCTGAGGAGAGGCTTGAGCTTGCGTAGCTCAGCTGAGGAAAAGGGTGGAACGCAAGAAGAGTCCTTCGTCCCTCACCGCGCCTCACTTGCCCAGCCCCGCCGGCATTAGCTTACCTGTTTCACGCCTGGGCTCCAGCTCCGCCAGTCCCGCGCAAACTCCCGGGCCGAGTGGGAACTGCATGGCGCAGGCAGCAACTTTCCCTACCTCCCCCCCCCCCGCCCCTTCCCCTCCCGGCTTGCCTAGCCCAGCCTCCGCGGTAGGAGAAGCCAATGGCAGGCGCGGCCTCCAGGGAGGCAGCCCGGCTCCGCGCACCACGCCTTTGGTGGTAGCGGGCGGGCGCTTCTCGCCTCCCCGCCCGGTTTACTTTGCAAAGAGGCGGCGGCAGGTGGGGATGATTGGCGTCCCCCACGCCCTCCCTCACCACCCCCACTACCCCCCCCCACTCCCCC
>JANHFM010006552.1:283308-295485 GCA_032468115.1 Grayia smithii
GGATCTCTCACTGCTGCCATGAAGTGCGCATGCGCTGAGTGCGTGATCGGGGTGCGCGAGCGAAGCAAGCGCGCACGCACCGATCGCGCACAAAGCGCATGCAGGAAGAGAACCGGTAGTAAAAGTAAGTAGAACGCACCCCTGCTATGTAGTAATACACTGAATTAATACATTTCTATATTCCATGGAAAGACAGCAGGATAATTGAATCCCTATGAAAAAATCCCAGTGTGCCTGTTCCATCTGTGTAATAAAATCTTTACAGTTCAGTAGAGGTACATCCAGAGACAGTTTAAATGAGGTACAGTATTTAACTTGTTCTTCAAATAAGGGTATCCATTTCCGACAAATGTGGTTTGAAATAGATAATGAGCAATGAAATACCGCGACATAATAATTGTTTAAAAGTGGCTTCTGTATACAAAAGAAAGAAAAGGGTATTCACATTGGAAAGGATGAAAAGTTGCTTGAAAGCCATACTTTAAAACTGTGTATATTGTTTAAAACTGCATATATAATCTAGGTGTGTGTGTGTGTGTGTGTGTGTGTGTGTGTGTGTGTGATAATTGAGAAAGGAATTTGACTTAGATCCTGGTAGCCAGAATGCTGGCAGCCAGAAACCCCCATGCTTTGCATTGGCAGCTAGATTGGCTAGCGGATAAGTGTCCTGGGCGGGCTAAAAGCCGGAGACAAGCAGTATGTTGTCCAATGGGCTGCGCCGAAGCGTCGGACGGAGAGGCTGGGGCCCATTGGCCAGGGCGAACAGCTAGGGAGTGTCAGCCGAGGAGAAATGTTAGGAGTGAATGGCCAGAGGTGGAACCCTGGTGGCCAAGCAGGGGTGGCCAAGGGTACAAGGCGAACACTCCCATTCTGCCTGAGAAGGAAGTCTAAGCCTTTTAATGTATTAAAAAGAACAACAAGAAAGAACCCTATCTGGAAATGTCATGATGCCCCCTTAAAAACTCCAAGCTGGAAAAACAGATTCCTGGATCTGCCTTTCAATCCACAGCCGTTTAACCACTTTCTTCTACTTACCAGTCTGCATGTGTGATGTTGAGAACTGAAAATGTGGAACGTCTTTTCCACAAAATGGGAAGTCTGGCTGGTGTTGACATATAGAAGGACTTTCCTTGGATGATCTCAAGGTGGAAGTACGTTTGAGTACGGGAAGTTCTCGACTTACGATCACAATGGAGTCCAAAATTTCTGTTGCTAAGTGAGATATTTGTTCAGTGAGTTATGCCCTATTTTACAACCTTTCTTGCCAAAGTTGTTAAATAAATCACTGCAGTTGTTAAGTTAGTAACACAATTGTTAAGTGAATCAGGTTCCCCCATTGATTTTGCTGGTCAGAAGGTCGCACAAGGTGATTGCATGACTCCAGGACACTGCAACTGTCATAAATATGAGTCAATTGGCAAGCATCTGAATTTTTATAATGTGACCATGGGGATGCCGCAACGGTCATATGTTTGAAAATTTGTCATAAATCATGCTGGCTCAGGAATTCTGGGAGTTGAAGTTCACAGATTGTAAAAGGGCCATAGTTCCCCACCCCTGTCCTAGAGAAGTTATTACATGATGTTTTAAAACCTGAAGGGAACGTTTTGCCTTTTTAAATAATAATTTTATTAAAGATTATAATTATAACAGTAATGCAAACTGAAAAACTAGAAGAAGTAATAGAAGGTTCAGAAATGAAAGAAAAAGGGGGAAAAAAGAAAAACAGAAAAAGAAAAAATAAGCATATACCGTGTTTCCCCCCAAATAAGGGTCTTATATTAATTTTTGCTCCAAAAGACTTAGCATTATGGCTTATTTTCCGGTTAGGTCTTATTTTGGTGGAAATACAGTACTAAACACCTCCGTCTGCTGACAGTCTTAACTGGGGCTTATTTTTGGGGTAGGGCTTATATTATGAGCATCTTGAAAAATCATGCTAGGCCCTATTTCCCGGTTGGAAAACAGGGTAGTAAAAATATAAATAGATATATAAAGTATACCTCATCTTCATCATAAGTATAAGCAATTTTAGTTCATCTTATTACTCTTAAAATGGAACAATCTGTTCTTTGCATATCCCACTCCTATTGTAGAAAAAATCCATCAAGCATCATCGTTCTAGTCCTCATGTCAGCAAAAGTTCATTAAAAGTTACCAGAGGTAACATTATTTTAATCTTGATCGAATAAACCAACTTGAATTCCTTTTATTTCTAGCAATCTTAATCTATAGTTCCTTTCTTCCAATGTTATTGAGTTTGATTTCTTTTCATTTTTTTCTTTATTGCTTCTCATAAAGTTCTTCAAAACTTTAAACAAGCCTGTTTTGTAAATCTTTAATATGTTCAATATTAAAATATTTTGCTTCATTCTGCAACTGTAAATCAAATTTAGATGCTCTTCTCCTTCAATTGCAATCTTTAGTTCCCTCTAGTGTCCCATTTTAAAAAATTTATCGTACTACGTTTCAAAACAAAAGCATTTTCCCATGGGAAGGATTGTTTTTAATGAATTCCAACTCTTTACTTCAAATTTATGTGGACTGATAATCTGTGTTTTTTTTTAATCAAAGTTTTAGTCAACCTTTGCTGTTTATTCCAAAACGAAATAAAATAAGTTCTTAAATTTGTAGGTAAAACTTCTTTCACTAAGGATTGAAGGAAACTCATCTGGTGGAGTAAAACTTGTCAATTCAAAGGTTCCTAATAACTGAAAAGCAGTTAACAAGCCAATTCTGAAAGTGATTAGAAAAGGAAGTATGTGAATTTAGTGGCCTTTCAAAGATCCTGACTATGGATAGAGTAAGATGGCTATTCCCTCACTTCTCAGAGTTCTAAACCTGCTGGAGACTCCTGTCTTGAAGTCTCCTCATGAGGAACAACTGTCTTGAGCACGTATGGGCAATCTTGTCCTCTCCTTGTCCAGAGGGGAATTATAAAAGAGCTGTACTTCTTTTTTTGAAATATGCATGCTTTGTTTTCTATAAGATCATTCAAACCAGTTACAGGAAGTTGTAGGAGATGACCATGCTGAGACTGAGGGAAGGGTCAAATGCATCATCAGTCATGAAACTCTTTGCACCGACAAGAGATCTAAGTCCAGCTCTCCTTGAATTCCTTCTACTCTTATCTCCTGCTAATTTCCCTTGGCTATTAGTAGTTCAGATTCTTGTAGAGAACTTAAGCTTGCAATAAATCTTTATATCCATTTGAACTATCTGGATCTCCGATTTTCCTGGCACTTGACAATAGTCTTTGTTTAATAACTGCCTCATACAATGTACTAGTTGCAAATATGATAGCAATGAAAAAGAAACTTTGCAATTAATCATCACATTTATGACCTTCGCAGGTCTGTAAAGCAAAGGAAAACTGGACTAAGATCATAAGCACAGTTGTGGTTCCACTTAGTGACTGCTTCATTTAGTGACTGAGTGGCTGGTCCCAATTATGGTGCTAAACAAGGACTATCTGTATTTGGCACATCCTATACACATGGAGAAGACAAGGATAAAGACGAGGATAGAGAAAGCTCAAACAGCATTCTTCAAAATGAAAAAGATTTTCTGCAGTCATGACATAAGCCTAAGACTGAAAATCGGGCTTGTCAGATGTTACATCCTTTCTATCCTGCTCTACGGAGCAGAGAGTTGGTCTCTGACAGAAAACTACTTGAAGAAACTAGAAGCATTTGAAATGAGGATTTACAGACGACTGTTACGTATAATCTGGGTTAACAAAATCACAAATGAGGAGGTGAAAAGCCGCCTGGGAAAGCAAAGGGAAATAATCAAAGCCATTAAAAAGCAAAAGTTAGAATATTTTGGACATGTGATACGACACCCAGAAAAATACAGCATCCTTTTCCTCCAGGGAAAGATTGAAGGCAAACAAGGTCCAGGCAGAAGAAGAACATCATGGTGTCAAAACCTAAGGGACTGGTTTGGACAAAACTCAGCAGCACTTTTTCATATGACTGTTGACAAAAAATAGGATTTCCAACATGATCACCAACATCCAATGATGGATATGGCACAAGAAGAAGAAGAAGGGTTGAACTTCAGACTTCATAATCCATGACCAGGACTGCCATGCTGGTAACCTTTATGGAAAGTTGAAGTTTAAAACACGAATAGATTAATTCTTATCTTATTTATTTAATTCAGTTTAGGCAAGATCCAACTCTCAACTGTTTTGGGGTGGTCCACAGTATATAATAAACCATAAAAACACAATGCACAACGAAAAAAGGAGGGGATCTGGTTACTTTAGACAAAATATGGGAACCTCTCCACCGTAATCCAAGGCCTAGGAGAACATCCAGGATTTCAAGGTTTTATGGGAATGGCATCAGGGTGAAAATCACAGGCAACTCGAGGGGAACTTCATTCCACAGGGTAGATGGGATGGAATCCCATCAGTGGTGGGATTCAAATAACTGGCCTGTTGCACCAGTTGCACCCTTTCCTGGACCAAGATACATTGTGCACAGTCACTCATGCCCTCGTCATCTCAAGGCTGGACTACTGCAATGCCCTCTATATGGGGCTGCCCTTGAGGTGCACACGGAGGCTTCAGCTAGTCCAGAATGCGGCCGCGTGGGTGGTTATGGGAGTACCCCGATACTCCCATGTAACGCCACTCCTGCGTGAGCTGCACTGGCTCCCGGTCACTCTCCGTGTGCGCTTCAAGGTGCTGGTTTTGACCTATAAAGCCTTACATGGCTTAGGACCACCTACTGCCGCAAGCATCCTCCCAGCGCCTGGTTCGCTCTCATAGGGTTGGCCTTCTCAGGGTGCCCTCAGCCTGGCGGCTGGCGGCGCCTAGGGGAAGAGCTTTCTGTGTGGGAGCACCAACCCTGTGGAATGATTTACCCATGGAACTTCGGACCGCCCCAGACCTTAACTCCTTCTGCTGCGACCTGAAGACCTGGCTTTTTTACAAAGCAGGCTATGGTTGACCATTTTAATATTATTTTAAAATAGTTTCCCAGTCAGTCTTGCAATCCCTTGTTCCCTCCCCTCCAGCAGTCACTTAGCTTTCTGCTGGAAAGAGAAGGGAGATCTCCCTGCCAGTTTCCCACAAGGAAACTCAATGGGGAAGCAGGCAGGTAGTCTGCTCTTCCTCCCAGATTTTTTTGCCTGTTTTTGGTCATTGTGTTTCTCTGTTCTGGCAAGGAAATGTCTCTGAAGTGATGACCCAACAGGGCATGGGCTGCCTAGTATTATATAAAAATTGAAAATACAACACTTGCTATTATGAATAATGTCTGATTGTACACTGAATATATCTATCTTTTAAGATGCTATTACCTTAATTTTGATTATGCAAATTATTGAGTGTATAATTTTGTTGCAATAATAGAGTAATACAGATTAATATTCCTAAATTATATTTTGGGACTATATGTAAAGCATTCATAAGCAGGAAAAAAGTAAATGCATTTAATCCACACGTCAAACGAGACACTGCAGTGAAGAACTTACCATTTTACTTTAGATCCCACAGATGTCTATACCTGGGGAAACAACATCAATTTTACTTTGGGCCATGGTGGTCAGCAGAGTAGACATCATCCTGAGTTGGTGGATCTCTTTCCTCGAAATGGGATTTATATTAAACAGGTAATGTAGGTATTGTGGAAAGTATTGGAAAGTGGGAAACTAGGGTGGCGGCAGTGGTAAACACTTGATTGACCATAGAGGTTGGGAGGAGTTCTTACATAGCTGCTCCCTTTCTTCTTAACAGGAATATTTGAAAAGAGCTGTGATATTCTTCTGGCCCACATTTCTTACTCTACATCTGTGGCTAAACCAGATTTCTTTCTGATTTCATAAATACTTTAGTTTCTGATCCAATCCTGTTCTAAAATCCTTAGAAAGAAATAATTTTTAGTACTTTCCTCTATGGTCTTCCCTATTCTCTCAACAACCTTCTTTTCAAAGAGAAAGATGGAGACTAGGCAGTAGTTGTTCAGTATGGTTCAACTGAGAGAAGGCGTCTTCAAGACAGCACACACCTCCAGGAAGGGGTTGGCATTTCATCCTCCCTCAAAGAAGCACTTATCTCTTCCAATGTTCCACATCTCCTTGGTTACCTGTAGGAGCCAGGTTGGGCATGAAATACAGCCAGAAATGGCAGAGTTTATGCTACAGTCCGCCCTTCCATAGGTGGATATGTAGGAAATGACCTACATACATAAAATGATGAATAAAGTTATGCTTTATCTTGGTAATCTTTGTTGTTTTGAAAACTCATTTAAAAAATATTAGAAAAAAAGACAATTTTCAAAGTATACATTTTTCTTATGTTACTTTTTCCTGTAATACAGTCAATATAGTAAGTGGTTCTTTATGTAGGCATCTAATATTATAAATGTACAATGTGCAGTTTATTTAAATTTGTTTAGTATATATTTAAAATCAAATTGAGGCATGATTTGTTTCCATATTATTACAAAGTAAATGATTTAAATACTTTGGAAAAGTTAGCTAGATGAAGTTCAAGTTCTCACTTTTTAAAAAATCTCTCTTTTTATCTCTGCAGGTGGTACTCTGCAAATTTCATTCGGTGTTCCTTTCCCAGAAAGGACAGATTTATACTTGTGGGCATGGTCAAGGAGGTCGCTTGGGGCATGGTGACGAACAGACTTGCTTGGTATTTTAAAACTAATAATTTAGATTATGAAAAAAAATACTGATTTTTAGATCCACTATAAGCTATATACATAGTAGGACTTTCTTTTTAAAAAGTGGCTATTTAGCAGATATTGAAAAACTTGTTTCTGTTTTAGTCTGTTTTAAATACGAATACTATAATTCTAATTGCATATCTGGAATGTCATGCACACAGTACATGTACACAAATGTTACTCCCCCATTATCCACAGAAATTGAGATTTCTATTCCAAAATGGAATAATGGAAATGATGATGGAAATAGTCCAGTGTAGTTGGAGGGTATAAGGTTGTCTTATAATATTAAAATACCATTCTTATACTTTTAACTGTTTATGTACATGGACATACAGCATAGAAGCAAATATATACACATACCTGCATATTATTACATATATACTTCTTGAAGAAATTACGGGATGTTGCAGTGGTGAAATCCTCCGCGGTTTGCCACCAGTTCACTGCACGTGTATGCTTAGTGCGTGCCAAACACGCTGTGCGTGCATGTGCAGTGTGCACCAAACGCATGCTTCATGCGGAAAAAGGACGCTTCACAAGATAAGTAGAAGAACGAGGGGGGGGGGAACAGCTGTGCCACACTATTTAGATTCACTTAGAAAGCAGGATTTCCTGCTTTCTAGCAAATATAAATTGCGCAGCGCAGCTGATTGTCAGAAATACCGGTAGCTTTTTTTTTACTACTGGTTTGCTGAACTGATATCTTTTATCACTACCAGTTCGCCCGAATCAGTGCGAACCGGTAGGGTTTCACCACTGGGTTGTTGTAATTCTAATTTTAATGGGTAGATCATATTGAGCTTTTTAAATCTATAGTTAAACGTTGTGTTGGTAGTTGATTCCATAAATAATGGGTTGCTTTCATGATTAATGAGTTCTCAAACTATCTGGTAGGGAACATAAAGAATAATCTTGGATAATATTTTGAAAGGTAGCCATGAACAAGTACTTTTCAGCAAAACATAATCCTATACTTTAAAATTAACAAATTTATTAGAATATAATGAAAACACTATTAGGACATTTATTTAGTCAGTTTCCAGTGTGTATGGGTTATACTATTTCAGGAAAAGTAACAGCTTTGTAGTATATTGAGAGAGTTTTATTTTGTCCACAAAAACCTGTATCGTAATAACAGACAAAGGATGAGTGGAAACACATAAAACAATCCTTTTGAAAGTAATTTTGCTTGAGTTCTTGTTAATGAACCTTCTAATAGAGAGATATGTGGCTTGAAACATTGAAGGTGACATTTTCTTCTTCATCTGTCTTAGATTCCTAGACTGGTAGAAAGCTTGGTGGGTCATCAGTGTTCTCAAGTGGCAGCAGCTAAGGATCATACACTTGTACTAACAGAAGATGGATGTCTATATGCTTTTGGCATCAATACTTTTCATCAACTTGGTATACATCCTCCTCCTCCTAACTGCAGTGTTCCCAGACAGGTAAAATTAACTTCCTTACTAAGAAGTTGTTTTAGATGTGCCTATACATTTATACGTTCATGCACCAAGTATGCACACCTTGTGAGCATGAACATACTCTATTGTCCATCCATCCATCCATCCATCCATCCATCCATCCATCCATCCATCCATCCATCCCAATTTCTATAGTTCCCATCTCAATCCTTAAAATTCAAAATCATATATATGCACATTCATACATCAGATATAGTGCCAGTAGTAGTATTGTGTGATATTCATTATTTATTTTACACTATTTATATTCTGCTCTATTATAAAAATTCTAGGCAGTTCACAAAGCCTGCTTATAGAAGGATTATAAAACTATGTTCTATCACTAAATAAGTATATAAAATTCAGAATTAAAATGTAACTTACAACACATTAAAATGTGTTGCAGCAGTTAGATGTTAATCTCTGAAATCATGTCTGAAAGGCCAATTTTTAATAGCTTTCCCAATGACAGAAGATATAGGCAGTCCTCATTTACCATCCACCATTGGACTGGTAACTCCATTGCTAAGCGACACCATGAAAAATGAAAAGTCACATGTTTACACCTGACTTAACAGTTAAGTGATGTTATGTGACTGAGGCTTGCAACTTTACATTTCCTGCTGGCTTTCCAATGACATTTCTTGTTGGAAACTGGCTGTGAAGATCATAAATGGTGATCATGTGGCCACAGGATACTGGGGTTGTGGTTAAGGTGCTGAGTAACAAAGCAGAAGGCTGAATATTAGTTCTCCCTTAGACCTGTAAACCGTCTAAGTGATTTGGGGTCAGTCACTGGCAGGATTGTTATTGTAGGGAATATAGGAAGAAGGAACATTAGCAATAGCAGAACATTATATACTGCTTCACAGTGCTTTACAGCCTCTAAGCGGTTTACAGTGTCAGCATAATTCCCCCATCAATCTGGGTTCTCATTTTACTAACCTCAGAAGGATGGAAGGCTGAGTCAACCTTGAGTCTGGTGAGATTCGAACTGCCAAACTGCTGGCAATTGGCAGTCAGCAGAATTAGCCTGCAATTAGAAGGATTACAAAACTATGTTCTATCACTATATAAGTATATAAAATCCAGAATTAAAATGTAACATACAACACATTAAAATGAGTATTCTAACCACTGCACCACCATGGCTTAGGTATATATTAGGTATGTAAACCGCCTTTAATTAATAAAAAATAAAGGCAGAATAAACATCTAATATTAAAATGGAAAAAAAATTTAAAGAATCATCCAGAAGACTAGGCTTGATATGGCTATTTCAAAGTTTTCCCTGATAGCTTTTGCATGTGTGTGCATGCACAAATAGCACTTCTGCTGGATCTGACAGGAAAATGAAGTGACTACCTGCACGCAAAAAGATAGTAGGGGAAAGGTGCTTCGAAGGCTTTGCTGTCCTGAGCTTCTGTTTTGAGTGCTTTGCAGAACTCTATTAAACAAGCATTTTATGGTGATTAACATCATTCTTGGTGCTTTTAATCTAAACATTAGCCAAACAGATGACAACAATAAAATATGAAAGAACATAGCAATCTAAGGGAATATTGCAAGCTCTTAAAAAGCTCTTTAGCAATTAAGAGTTCTTCGAAATAACTGAAAGGTGTCCAAGCCTGCTGGATGAAAAATGTTTCTCTCTGAGATCTAAAACTAAAAAGAGATTGCTTGGCAACTTTCCCCGAGAAGGAATTTCAGAGTTGTGGTGTCACTGGCAGTGTTCATCATCTCTTTTGCAAAGGCTGATTAAATAACATATGTTCTTATTTTTTTATTTATGAATTAAAATGTCTTTGCTGAATTCTGTTGTTTTCCTGTTCTTTAGATTCAGGGATAAGTTGATTTGATTTATGACACCTGTATGTATGTCTGTGGGCTTTTTTAAAACAGATTCAAGCAAAAAATCTTAAGGGAAGGACAGTGATTGGTGTGGCTGCAGGGAGATTCCATTCAGTATTATGGACCAAAGAAGCAGTCTATACAATGGGACTGAATGGTGGACAATTAGGTGAGAGGGAATAAAGAAACATTTGATGTTTGTGGGTCTTAAATGTTACTAAAATTTTTACAATCTACTTGCGGTACCATAATGAAATGCCAACGTTAACATGTATTTGAAGTAGTGCTGTTAATGGTTAAAGCTAACTATGCCATTGGGAAGTTGTTGAGTTTTCATATTGCAGTTTTTCTCTTAGTTATTGGATTTCTTTTACTTTCTAGCCCTCTCTCTATATCTTGTCTATGCAATGAATGTTCCTGCCCACCCTCACAAAAGGAAGAATTATTCTTACAAACTAAAAGAATTCCTCTAAGCTTAATATTCAGAATGTAGATACCTTTAATGCTGAAAACACAGAATTTTGTAATTAAATGAAACCGAACTGAAACATGTATCAATTTAGGAGCTACATAATCAAGGGAACATTGGTACAAATTTTAGAAAAAATTGAAAGAGTATGTGAGTGTAATCTGTAAATTTAGCAATGGATTCAGACTGGTAAAAGGTTGCATTATGACTGTATGAAACCATATAGCTTTAAAACCCTTTCAAATAAACATGCTCCAAGTAAAGGTATACATATTAATTGTATTAGGAGTAAAGTTTTGTTTGTAAAATGTTTTCATACAGTTGGATCCTCCCTATAAGGTTGGCTTTTAGTGATATGCTAAACAGAATGTTGTTCTGCCATTCAATCAACAGATTTCGTTGACCTTCTTTCCATGCTGTAATCTGTAACTGTTTCCAGTGTTCTCTTTTAATGTGGTTTCATTACAAAAGATCTGTGTTTTGGCAAGAAGATCCTGGAAAATTTGTACCGATCAGAAAAAAAAAAGTGCTGAGTATGGTGGGATACTGGACTAAATCAGTATAAGGCTACTTCATATATTGGCATATGTTTAAAATTATTTTTTGATCCTCCAGGCAAGTGCAAGTGGGTGAATGGAAAATACTTATTTCTGCCTTTCTTAATAAGGAAAGAATTGTGCTTAAATGCCAAATAATTCTAGATCTGGAAAACTTGACATTTAGGGTATTCTCTTACATTGTAGGATACTTGCTAGATCCTAATGGAGAGAAGTGTGTAACTTCTCCTCGCCAAGTCTCTGCTCTACATCATAAGGACATCAATATGTCCTTTGTCACTGCAAGTGATGGTGCCACAGTTTGTGTTACAGAAAAAGGAGACATCTATTTGCTTAGTGACTATCAGTGCAAGAAGATTGCTTCCAAGTGAGTGGTTTTTTTTTTCCAGAGATTTGTCTAAGCTTCTCTTCCTGATTTTTTTTAAAACTATGTTAACAAATTGAAAGGCTGTGGTTGTTAGTTGTTTTTCTTTTTTTGGCAAAATCTTCTGTTTTGAGCATACCAATATTACTTACATCTAATTCTAGGCTATTTGAGTTGTGATGCAGAAGATTGCATGTGGAAGGATTACTATTGCTTGCTCCATTGTATAGTTGTACAAGTCTTTGTCTAGACTGTTCTGCAGTTGTGTGAAATAGGCTTTTGCACGTAGAGCTGGCCTGGATGCAATCTATTTTTTTTTTAAATACAGCACTGCAGGAACACAAGGCAATATAAAGCAAATCTAGTTTGTAAAAACAGAAATCCTTTAAAAATATTCAACTTTTGAACATTTTTTCCCAGAGAAAGAACTTTAGTGGAAAAAAAAACAATATTTAACATTTCTGAATAGTACCTATGTTAGTCTGTTAAAGCAATGAAATGGGGGCCACTTACACTATTTCATTATAGCATCTTTTTTTGTTGTTTTTAAAGTGCTGCAAATTAATATTGTAATAATAATGTAATTTTGCCCATTAAAAGTGAATGATGATAACCCTAGAGCAGTGGTTCTCAACCTGTGGGTTGGGACCCCTTTGGGGGGGTCAAACAACCCTTTCACAGGGGTCGCCTAAGACCATCAGAAAACATATTTCCGATGGTCTTAGGAACCGAGACACTGCTCCTCTATCCATCTCCAGGCGAGTCTAATAGGTCCTATTTC